>JAHCHA010010719.1:0-29871 GCA_027742795.1 Vigna hirtella | reverse complement strand
AATTGAGAAATTCGTACATAAATAGGGATGTAGTAAAGGATTAAACCAAAAACTTACACTCATTTAAACCTTTCCTTCCTTATTTTTTTTATAAATAATAAAAATTTATTCTTTTATGATTTTCAATAACTCGGTTACTTGAGTCATATATCAACTTAAACAGCTTGTCTTCCAACTTTGGCCTGAGCAATCTTCCAATTCAAATAAAAAAATTATGAGGAGAATTGCATGTCCAGTGCACATGCTTGTCACTGGTTTACTTTGATGTGGTCATACTAACCAAAAAAATCCCTAACTCACTACCAAAATAATCTAAAATACCAGATGTTTATTTTCGAAAGTTTGGAAAACCTATCTAGATTTCGGCTGCTTTAATAAAAACCGTAATTAAATTTTTATTTTTTTTAAATAAATTATTTACGGACGCGCAGCTTTTCTTAGGAGCTTTTACAACTGCGAGAATTGCATTTTTCAGGAGTTAAAATCCCCAGTAACATTAAAAATAATTCCTAATAAAATTATAGATTTTTGTAGCGACTAAAATCTACCTAATTCACGTGCGTTTAATTACAAACATAGTATTCTTACTAAGGGGATCAAACTTTAATTTAAAACGGTTTCCCGGTTATGCATTTGGTTCCAAAAATGAATTCATTTTTCCTTAAATGAGAATAATATAAACGCATGTTACTGATCACATTAAACCTATAGAAGCAAAAATGAGACAAAATTATATCTTAGTTAGCCTTCGTGTTTCAGGTGTGGGGTCGAAATATACCATTAACACTCTTTCACGCTTTTTTGTCAATTTTTTAAGGTCTTTTGTCGAGTTTCTGTTATTAAGTTAATCTCAATTCATTCATCTTCAATCTTTTAAACGAAGGTAGGTACTTGTAAAAGACATTTTGACACTCAAGTCAGTTACGTATGTCCAAATGGTTAACATAGTAAAATCTCAAATTTGTAATAAGTGTAGTACCTACCTCCGTACCTTATCTCTGTATTTATAGGTTTCGAAGCGGACTTTTAATTAGGGTTGACCTAATCACAATCCAAGGGTCAATAGTGTGTTTTATTTGTAAATATGATAGATTTTTTATGATGATACTTAACAATAGAATCAACTATCGACTTATTAAGAAGTCGTCTCATTTACAAAATATTTAGGACTAGAGACAACCTTTCATATAGTTCTTTTAGGGATATTGTTCGAACGGTCAACAAAAAGACTGGCCAGTCATACGATACATGGGCCCCCCAAGCCCGAGTCGAGAGTAACTAACGAAGGGGTTTGTAGAGTTAGTGGATCCCAAACACTCTCTCGGCAGTTTCTAATGGCTTCTCGATCCTCCTTTCCTTTTTTGATAAAGTGAATGTTGGCTGGATGGCGTGAAACACCTCATTTGCCGCACTTGACAACAGTTAAAGGGTCGCCTGATCTGGTTCATCAGATCTCGCTAGATCCAATGAAAAAGGACACACTAGGGCCCACAACCTAATGCCTATAAATAGGGTGGACCTCTCCCGTCATTTTCACCATAAATATCATATTCTCTCTTTCTACCGAACGATTTTTTCTGCTTCAAGTTGTCAACTAGTCTTCATTTAAGGAGTCTTCTAGGAGGGGCGGACGAGGTTATGATGACTGTGCCTTGTCTTTGTTAGTGAAACACCTTAAATTTTTTAGATGTTACGGGTTATTACAAAAATCGGTAAATCCAAACTTTATCATAGCATGAAAACCTATTTTTTCAAACACCCATTAGTGCATAATTGGCTTTTAACGTCCCCCCATAGGCGTCCGTCCACAAAAGCCCGAACGTAAATAATTGACTGGTGGCATATTCATAAATAAGTGAAACTCTAGATGTCCGTTGTGGGAGGGGACGGACGTCTATAATATTATAGACGTCCGTGGGAGGGCACAGACATCTAAGAGCCTGAACAAATGAACGCTTCAACTCCCCTGTCAGCCCATTGAACGTCCGTTGGGGAGGAGGACGGACGTCTATAATATTATGGACGTCGGTCCCCCCCCAACAGACGTTTAAGGGGCTGAAGACAATTAATTCTTCAACCACTCTGTCAGCACCCTAAAACGTCAGATATGGGGGGCCGGATGTCTATAATATTATAGACGTTCGTGCCCCTCCCCAATGGACGTTCAATGGGCTGACAGGGGAGTTGAAGCGTTCATTTGTTCAGCCTCTTAGACGTCCGTCCTAGGGGGGGGACGGACGTCTATAATATTATAGACGTCTGGGCCCCCTCCAAACGGACGTTTACGGGGCTGAAGACAATTAATTCTTCAACCAACCTGTCAGAACCCTAAACGTCCGATATGGGGGGCGGACGTCTATAATATTATAGACGTTCGTCCCCCTCCCCAAGGGACGTTTAATAGGCTGAAAGGGGAGTTGAAGCGTTCATTTGTTTCAGCCTCTTAGACGTCCGTCCCCCCCCCCCAGGACGGACGTCTATAATATTATAGACGTCCGGGCCCCCTCCATGGACGTCTAAACCCCCCGCGAATATCAATTTTAAATCCCCAAAGACATCATATTAGTGATGGTCCGGACGTCTATAATATTATAGACGTCGAGCCCCAGAGTACCGGACGTCTAATAGTATTAATACTAAAACGCGAACCCGTGAGCAGTTGCGCTCACTGTTCATCGTCTTGCCCGCGAACGCTGTTTGCGCCATTGCTTTTCCAGGTGCGTTTTCTCTCTTTTGGACCGTTTAAATTTACTTTCAATCCGATTACATTGCCCTATGATGAAATATCTTTGATTTGAACCGATTAAAAATCGTTTTCGGTGCATTTTGGTGCAGTCTCTTGCGTGTTCTTGGGCAGCTTCTTTGACTGTTTTTGGGCTACGTTTTAGGCCGTTCCCTCCTCGATTTGTTGAACCTCAGACCATTCAACCGTCTGGTAACATACTTCAAAACAGACAACATTATTTGCAAACATGGATGGATGAGTCAAAAAGAGCCGTATACCTTGTGCCATACATTGAGGGGTAGGTGTTGTTATATGTGGTCAGTTAAGAATTATAGTTTCCTTAATTAGTTGAATAACTATTTGTCCTTCGTGATAGGTCGCACTGGCAGCTGATGGTCATCATTCCCAAACAATGTAAAATTATATGGTTTCGTTCGTTGCACAGGAGGATGAAAAATGACTTGAGAACCATGCTTCAAGGGTAAGTGTTTCTCCAAAAATGACTTTGAATTTGATGTTCACCTTCAACTTTTATGATAAATATAGTCAGATTAATTATACTTTATGTTTTCAATATGTACAGAGTTATTGGTAAATCTCGTGGTCAACTGGTTCAAATTTTGTATCCAAACGTTGTAAGTCATTTAGAGTTTCTAATTCATTTTCTATGTTATTGAATGATCTAAATTCTTAACTATTTAGTTTGTCATTTTAGTGTAACCAGTAGCTAGATTCATGGGAATGTGGCTTCTATGTGATGTGTTGGATTAAGACCATCATTCGAGCTGTCATTACAGATGACTGGAATGAGGTAATGATGTATACCTTGAATACATTACAAATCAAATTTATTTTCAAACATATATGAAACCATAATGAATCTTTCTTGAATTTTGCAGTGCTTCAAGAGTACATTGCCTATTCCAGAGGACACAATTAAACAGATAAGGCAAGAGTGGACCGCTTATCTTCTGCAAAGATGGAGTTAGGAATAGTTTTATTTGTTGTTGAACATTGCTTAGTTTTAGTTTAAGTTTTATGTTGATAGTTTTGGTAGTGGATTATAGTTTACATTAAGTAGAACTTTGTTTATATGAAACACATATTTATATTATTGCAAAATTGTTCTGGGACAATTTTATGCTTTTCAGGTGTGGTTTTATTGCAAAAATAAATTAATTTTTAAAAAAATAACACCCAGTAGACGTCAGTTAGTGCACTATCGGACGTCTATAGACGTCTGGCAGTGCACAAACGAACGTCCAACCCCAGCCCCAGGTAGACGTCTGGGGGAGGGAGGCGACAGACGTCTCTGGGGACGTCAGACGGCACGGGGGACGTCTATATGAACGTCCGAGGGTGCACATCGGACGTCTATATACACGTCTGCCCTGACATACCGGACGTCTATATAGATGTCTGGCCTGACACATCGGACGTCTATATAGACGTCCGATGTTAAGCCCCCGACTTTTGAGTAACGTCACCCACAAAGACGTCGGGGGAACGTCGGACGTCAAAAGACCAAAAGAACGGACGTCTAAAGCCCTTTCTGCACTAGTGACCTTAACATTTAAACATGTATAATGTTCAAAACATAATAGTTTCGAAAGCTTTATCCATTTACATTATTAAAAGAAATAATGGAAACGAAATAATGAAAGAAATAAAATAACTTCGATTAGATTGTCTTAAAGTTCAAAATATAATAAATTTAAATGAAATTTCAAGTTTGTTCTCATCCTCTCTCGAGTCTATCATGCCTGTAGAACATTTGTAATATTATCTACTCAAATATAATGTATTTTACGATCATCGCCAATAATTTCATTCACAAACACACAAAAGATTTTCAATAATTTCAATAACGTACACTAGTGTAGTCAAGGGAAAGGACAACGGTTGTTTTCGCTTATAAGAAGCGGTTCTGCAACCGAGGTATATACAAGCGAGGTAAAAAGGGTAGGCTTTTTGCCTCGATTCTGAATCGAGTAAAAAGGGTTCAGATTCTGCCTCGGTTCACAGGCAACCGAGGCAGTAGAGTGTTTTTAATTTTTTTAATCTCACTTGCGTGTCTGACACCTTTCTACACAGACCAACCAATTTTAATCTCAGATACCCAAAAAGGTCCAAACTACGAGCCTCTCGGCAACAACCCATTCACAATGCTTGTTCTCGCTCAACCACAATTTCTTTCGAGGAAAACTCCAACCCAGATTTTCAACCCTCATCATCACCATCCAGGAAAACTCACAATGCTTGGTTTAGTGAAGCCAAGGTTCGCGCAAGAGAGAAGGTGTTGTCATTAGGGCCTCCAGTGTTGGCCTGCGTCGTTACCGGACGATTGCATGGTGAGTGGGGGCGACATGAAAGTTGGTCTAGAGGTAGCTCGTGCAAGGAAATAGTTTGAGAGGTGAAACTCTTTTTTTGTCGTGGATGAAGATGAAGATGCTCTCTTTGATTTTAGGGGGAGGAGGCAGAAACCTTGTTTCTGATTTTGGGAAAAGAAAAAAAACCCTAAGAGATTTGGCCATTTGAGCTTGGCCCTTTTCTATTTCCATTTTATTTTTTTATATGCCTCGGTTCATCATGCCAACCAAGGCAATATCTTTGCCACCAAATACGTACCAATTGAAAGGTCTGATTAGGTGTAATATCTGTGGGGTTTATGCCTCGGTTCACCCTGCCAACCGAGTCAGTGTGCTCTTTAGGCATCGGTTGCTTTACAACCGATCGAGGCATATAGTGTTCTGAAAATTACGAAATTGTACGCTTCAATTTTTCTGAAACCGAAGCGTAATGTGCGAGTTAAAAAAGAAATTTTTTACTAGTGGTATTATATCATCATGATCACCACCATGAGCATCTTCAATACCATAAACACCATACAGGAAAGAGTGAGTACCACTCTTGTTTTCTACCTCACCGACTGTAGCCGCTCCTACAACCCAATCTATAGCCTCCCCTACAAATATGTTCGAGTGGTCCTGCAATCCAGCTAAAGAATATGCCTTCTTGCCACACAAGGACAAAAAACCACCATCACCCCACATAAGGAATGTTCAATATCCTAACAACCCTCCCTATTTGCACAAAAGGCAAAAGGGAACACCTATCCACAGATAAAACAGGACTTACTAAGTACAACAAGTAGATCTATTATCCACTTTTATGTTCATCAATCACATATTCAGGTACACTTCAACACTCACTCATGCTCCAATCTCCACCACAAGTCAAACCTGACCCTAAACATAACCACAAGTAAATAACCCATTTGGAAAATTTAAAGAAAAACATAAGTTTATACATTACTTAAGTTTATATGTTTTTAAAAGAAGCCTACGTCTATAGATAATTTTTTCTTACATTATTTAAAAAAAGTTTTATTTTCCATATTGTGGCTTTGTGGAAAAGACGAAAAAATAAGAGAAGAAAAAAAAATGATTTTTTTTCTTTAAAAGGTATTTTATTTTTTAACAGTGGTAACTACGGAAATAGTAGTTTCTCCGTCCTCCATCTTACATTTTTTAAATTTATCTCTTATGACATTGCATCTCATTTGTTTCATTCACATTATCTTTCTTTCTACAAGTCCGTTCAATGTTTTCGCCAATCTTTGTTCTTTCTTTTTACACAAAGCATTTGGCATTGACTCCTTACATCCTCAAGTTGACCTCTCTAATCAGTTTTCTTTTTTTTCTTTCTTTGACCATTGGTCCCTTCATTGACACTTTCAAATGGTGCAATTAATAATTTTGTGAAAACAAAAATTGAAACTAGGAAATAACTTTCAGGACACATAAGCTTTTTACTCTTCGTGGCGATGCTATCTTACAAATAATATAGTCGGAATATGAGTTATATCGATTTTATAATAGTTATCTTATTATATCTTAAAAACGGATAAAGTCAATTTAATTTGTTTTATAATAAATTAAACATTTTACAATTCAGTTCAATTTCTCACGAACTAATGAATTAGATCAATATATTTTGTTTATTAATTTTTTATATAATTATTATAATCCAGTCAAGATAGAACATTTATGTATATCTCTATCAATAATATTATATCTATATTTTTATCAATTACTTCTTCTTATCCAGTTGAAAAAGCATATTAAATATTAAATAGTGTAATCTAACAAGTATTTTTAAACTTTTTTACAATGAAAGAGTCTAATTTACACATATATGGGTCATATTCATATAATGTGATTAAATTTTAATAATTTGGTATATTAGTTATTATTTATAATTATATTATTATTTTTTAAAAGTAAATATTATTTTAATAAAAACATAGGTTTATGACTTATCTTAATTCTATAAATAAAACTAACATTTTAAAACATACTTATTTTATAATCACTTTTATTTATAGATTCTAACTTTCTTAACTTAAATGTCAGATATTTTTTATAGAAATTTTTTATTCCTCTTAAACAAGATGTCCTTTCTCACAAAAAAACAGCAACCAAATCATTTCTAGAAATCTTACTTAAAAATATTAGTGAATCAAACAAAAGAATAAAAAAATTATAAGTTAATCTACCTTCAACCTATAAAAAATAATGGAATTGAATTATTTTTATTTTGGGTTGAGGTTTGATAAGAGGTAGACCAAGCTCGTAAGCGAAATCAAGAAGGAGAAGGGTTGGGTGCAGAGACAAAGCTAGGTGGAGGTGTTAAGGGGATGGATCAGATGGAAAGGGTGGAACAACCTTATAACAAGGGAATTTGAAGAGGCTTTGAAAACAGAAAGAAAAAAGATAAAAAAAAAAGAAGATAAAAATTCAAAATAATTACATGTAACATCTACCAAATAACGTTTAAAACGTATCGATTTAACAGTGAAAAATCTAATATTATATGATTTTAAACAAACCTCAAAAAATAAATATTAAAAAACAATTAAATTCTTTAATATAGAAATAAAAATATTAATTAAATTTTTTTATGTAATAAACATACATGTAATTAAAAAAATTAATGATAAATAACATTGATCATTAATGAGTTCAAACAAAATCAACGAAATAAAAATATTTGTATGTAATTTTTTTAATTATACTAAAGCGAAATATATTAATAACTAGTTGTATTGAACTGATTATTTATGGTTATATGTTTTCGAGTTATGTTGTATTTATTGTGTTTTGGGTAAGAAAGTTATGATATTTCCCTCAGTATTATTTTATATATATACTTATGAATTTAATCCTTTAACTTATGTGTTAAATAACTAGTTTTGTTTTGGAAATAAAATACCAGACTGATTTTAAACAAAACAGACGCAAACACGGTGCATCCATCAAGCTTTACTTGTATACACAAGCTGAAAATTTTAAAAGCACGCTTGGGAGAGCCATATCTCACATGGTTATATTACATCAGTACAAACTCCCAATTTTTATTTGATGACACATGCTTATAGCATCGACACTAATACTTATACATTAAAGTAGCAAACTCTAGCCAATTTAGGTTTCAAATTGCAATTATTGTAGAGCATCTTAAAGCTTTGATGCAATTTGAAACTTTTGGCTAATCGGAACCTGGTGGATCAATTGGTCGAAAGTTGGTTGATTCCACCTTATGACCACCATGTCCAGGCCTCCTCGGAGGATGTGAATTGTTTGCGCCTTGTTGCTTCTTCGGTGGCAACTCCTTTGTGGTTCCATTGGGCGGTGGCTTACCATGATGTCGTGGTTCCGTGTGTGGTGGTTTATCATTATGATGTGATGGTTTACTATCATCATCATGTGATGGTTTACCATTATGACCATCATGTCCAGGCTCTGGATGTTGATTTCCTGTGCCCTGTTGCTCCTTCGGTGGCAACTCCTTTGTGGTTCCCATGGGCTGTGGCTTACCATGATGTGGTGGTTCTGTGTGTGGTTTACCATCAGAATGTATTGGATCACCACCCTGATATGGTGGTTTAGCATTATAATCCGGTGGTAAACGACCATCGTACGATGTATCTTTTATGTGTGATGGTTTACCTTTATGTGATGCATCTTCCATGTGTGGTGGTGGTGGTTTACCATGATGTGGTGGATTGGGATGACTGTTTTCAAAATGTGGTGATGGTTTATTATGATGTGGTGGTTTGGGAGTATGTGGTTGTGGTTTAGCATCATTGTTTGCTGGTGAAGAGGATGGAAGGATGGCAAGGGAGCTTGTAACCAAAAGAAATGCTATCAGTAAGACTAGCATGCTTTTGGGAGACATCTTTCATTAAGTTCTGAGGAATGTGGATAGTGGTGAAGAAACCAGCGCATAGCAAGTGGCCTTTTATAATAGTTATATTCCATTATTCACTCTCCTCAAACACTGTTGCCTCCTACGTAAGCTTAAATCCGACGACATCATTGCAGAAATATTTGTGTCAAGCACTTTTACATAGTGCCTTATAACTTTATGCATTTTCTGATGTTTATGGAGCCCATGAAAGATAAGTAGAAATTCAAAAATATAAATAAAGACAGAGAAATAAATAAAGATGTTTGTTTGCGTAAGTAAAATGTCTCAAAAGTATAAACAATTTTTTTCCATTCATGAATGTGTTAAAATTACTGTCATGATCTCGTTTCATCTCGCCAGTATGTAGTTGATTTTTGAATTTTTATAAACTGTATAAATTAGAAATAATTTTTATTATATAAATCATTGTCAAAATGTATGATCATATAATATTTAATTTTAACACTGACCGTAAGACATATTTTTAAGTTAAAATTACGATAAAGTTATTGAATTTCAGAATAGTTTACATGCTTAACAACACTAACATATTTGAATTCGGAATATTAAAATTCGAAAAAAGAGTTAGAATGAGAAAATGGATATTTAGCATCAATACAAAAGTTGATCCAAAATAGTTATTAACATTAATTTTGTGTCGCACTTTTCATGGAGTTCTATAATCACGTACCATAGTTTGTTAGCGTAGAGTTTTGAAAGTCGATACTAAATGGATATTAATTCACATCTTAAATTAATTTTTTAATTAAAACAATTTAATACGATTTTTGTTTTTAACAGTGTTAGGACAAGAAGTTAATTGTTTCAATTTTTAAAAAATAGAAACTCAAAACTTATTTAAATTTTTTTACCAAAAATAAGAATTATTTGAAGGATTAAATCATTAAATTTATATAAAAAGTGAAAAAAAATATTATAAATTATTATCAATCTATTTATCACTCATTTTTCTTTTTTTGTATATACCTCTCTCCAAATTTATCATGAGATGTTAGATCAACAATTTTTGTCTTTCTTCCTTTAACAAAGCATTTTGAAATTGTATGGTATGCAATATGGGCTCTTCAGTCCATCCACTCAATGTCGTTCGGTCCAACCGCTACAACAAATGTTGGTCCATAATTGGACCAACGTTTAAGTTATTATTGGACCAATAGTTCAGCAGACGATAAAATAATTAAAGATATCTGATTAAAGACATTGATAAGTTATTTATCAATAACCAACCGAATCTAAAGGTAAGTCTGTTTTTCTTTTATTAGATATGTGTTGGTTTAAGATCCATAAGACACTTATACATATAAGGTCAAAGCCAGGTACGTTCTACTTACGTTCGACTCATACTCTACGAGACTAAAATATTCAGCTGTGATAAATAGTTCATTAAATTGCTCCTAACTTGAGCGTCAGAGCGTCTTTTGTAGGTACCTCCCCCTCCAATCAAGAGTACAATCGATCAGAGCAGTCGACAAACGAGCAGTCCAGACCGAAAGCGATCAATTCAGACTATCTAGACGAGCGGAGCACATGACTCAGGCATTGAAAAGCAAGAATGTCACGTCATAAAAAGTATGTCTCTCGGTCCTACACAATCCCTACCAAAACAAATGAATCCTAGATTACCTCTTTACGTGTACGATTGGCTTCAAGAACTTTTTAATTTTTAATCATATCTTTAGTTTATTTCTTTCACGTTGGAATTCTTATGCCTTTATTTACTATAATATTTTAAATTATCCACAGAAACCAAAAGTTTACTTCTGTTTACCACTGAACTCCCGCGAAACATTACTTCCATTAGCTCTTTAATATTTTATATGGTAATTAAGGGTGGAAAAAAAATAACAAATCATCAAATTCAATTTATAATTATTTTATTTTATATTACCTTAAATTTATTTTAATGACTTTATCTCAAAATTTATGTTTATATTTTTCAAATTTTAAGTTAAGGCCATTTAATTATAGATTTAAATTAGATATCAGATAATATTTTTAATTTTGTATCAAAATCAATAAAGTTATCAAATATTAAGTCTCAAACTTAAGTAAGTTAGGACTATATCAAATTGGGTCCAAATTATGCAAGGTGAGGAAAGGCCAATCCTAAGACTAGTCGAGTAGGTCATGCCAAAGTCAAGTAAAGTTAAATTAAACCTATGTTAAGTGTTTCACACTCAAATAAGATCAGATCAAAGTCAAGTTATGTTGTGTGATAAGCATGTCTAAGTTGGTCAGGTCAAATCTAATTAGTCAAACTAATTTGAGTCTGTTCTAAGTGAGTCAAGTTAGAATTTGGATTGATTTGTACTAGTTTGAGTAAGGTATCTCTCAATTCGATTAAAATAGATAAATTTTGTTGTGTTTAAACAAATTCACATTAGCCTAAATCAACTTAAGTATGCTCATTGTCTTAGAGAGATTCACATTGGTTTTAGTAAGCATAAGTCCATGCCAACAGGAGTAAGTTCATGCTCATGTTGGATTGAGTCATCCTAAGTCCACTTAAGATAGAAAGGTCCATGTCAGTTTGAAATGAAAACATGTCAAGCCAAGTGGATGAAGTCAACCTAGTGCACATAGTGTGAGTTAGGTTAGGTTAATGTCACACAAAATCGACTCAAGTTCATAACTAAGTCAATTTGAATTTTGATCGAACCTAATCGGCTATATTAAACAAAATCAAGACATGCTTATATTAAGATAAATTGGGAAGAGACAAAATCAATTCAAATTCATAAATATTAGATCAAACCAAAATAGTTTAGGTTTAACTCGAACTGAGTTAACTACATAAATCCTTATTGGATTGAGTAAGCTTGTCCAGTAAAGATTTTTGAATAAAATTATCACTAGTAAAAAAAGGGGATTTGAAAGCGCCACATACGCCTCGGTTTAAGCACACCCGAAGCGTATAAAAACACGGTGGTAGAAGCGTAAATAAAGCTACCCTATATGCCTTGGTTGCCCAAAACCCGATGCCTAAAGCGCTATACTAACTCGGTTCTAAGCAGAACCGAGGCATATGTCTCTGACTCAGACCTGCCACCTATCCTGCCATCACCTGCCACGCGCTACTAACTCGGTTCTAACGAGAACCGAAGCGTAAAGCTGAACTTACTAACTCGGTTGAATCTAAACCGAGGCCTAAACACACCTTCGAACTCGGTTTTGAGAAGAACCGAGGCATATCTCTTGCTTCAGACCTGCCACCAGACCTGTCCCCACCTGCCACCAAACAAGACTTGCGAGGCTACTAACTCAGTTCTGATCAGAACCGAGGCAGTAAGGTGCTTCAGACCTGCTCCACTGCCAAAACCTCTGCCAAAACCTCTGCAACCTCTGACGTTTCAGACGCTTCAGCTGCTGTTTATGCACCGATTGAATTAGAACCGAGGTGGTAAGGTTATTATGCCTCGGTTAGTTGACGAACCGAGGCAGTAAGGTGTTTAAATTTCTTCCGCGAACAGAACCGCCTTCATCTTCTTCCCAGCGCGCCGCTACAGATACCAAACGAACAGAACTCGCGTTTGCTCCCACGACCGGTGACCTCGTTTATCGTCGCCGTCTCGTCCTCTCGGTGTGGTCACCACCGTTTATCGTCGTCGTCTCCTCCTTTCCGGTGATCTCTCGCGTGTGCTTTGGTGTTTCCTCCGCTTTGCTTCCATCATCGCCGCGTCTCAGTTTTGGTGGTGTTGCTTCTGCCTCTGCTTCCATCTCCGTCGCCGGTGCTTCCATCTCCGTCGTCGGTGCTTCCATTCCAGTCGCGGCTTTCATTCTCGCCAACTTGCTGCCACGCTCCCAGGTAATTGATCCTAAAACTTTCTCCATCTTCATTGCTTGTGTAATTTGTGGTATTGATTCAGAAAATTGGGCATGAAAAACAGTATGTAATTAACCAAATTAATTCATTGCTTGTTTTAAAGTGATCAAAACTAAGGAAAGAATAGAAAATTGCGGAAGAAAAATGAAGCCTTAGTGAAT
Organism: Vigna hirtella; assembly: GCA_027742795.1. Taxonomy (NCBI): domain Eukaryota; kingdom Viridiplantae; phylum Streptophyta; class Magnoliopsida; order Fabales; family Fabaceae; genus Vigna; species Vigna hirtella. The sequence goes on along the minus strand of JAHCHA010010719.1, from coordinate 16,889 downwards.
TATTACTGAATTATTTGTATACATTATGTTAGTGTAGATTATTATTGTTATTGTAGAAAAGTTTATTATTGATAAACTTGATTTAATAGGGATATATATTCTTAAAATCTCATGATATGCTTGAATATTTTGTTTGTTATTGTGAATTAGCCTTAGTTTCCCGTTTAAGATTCAGTACAAAAATTATTTAGGTCTTACCTTGGAGTACTAGCACGTGATCGTATCTCTATACTTACTCCATCCTTTGACCATGTTTCTGAGGCTGATCGGAATCTCATATGGCAAGATCTATTGGTAAGTTAAGCAATATTGCTCCAAATTCTATATTCATTATATTGATAAATCTGTATTGATATAAGGTTATTACTTTCTTTGTTGCAGATAACATTTGATATGCCAAACGTCGAGAGCTTAAGGAATAAGTGTTTATCTGCAATTGCAGAAAGATTTCGAGGGTTTAAGACAAAATTGACGTCTAGATATATATTTGGACCAAAAAGTAATGAAAATCCATGTTCCAAATATTCAGCAATTGACGAAGAAACATGGCGTCAGTTTGTAGAGTTTCGTTCATCCGAGGCGTGGCAGGTAAGTGCAGTAAAATCATTCAATTCATCATTCATAATTCTCTACCATGACAATTGTTTCATTTTGTCACAGGAAAAAAGGTCAAAAGCATAGGGAATAAGCGCTCAGAATAAAAATCCACACCTACTGTCTCGTGGTGGATATAGGAAGCTGGAAGAAAAAATAATGAAGCAGAAGTCAGATAGCAGACTTCCACTTTCTGAGGGTGGTGACCCTCCTCCTCCTCCTTCACCACCATCTCGGCACGACAAGTGGAAGTTAGCCCGTATAAGACCATCGGGCTCCTACACTTCCGAGTCTGCCAGAGAAATATCTGAAAGAATTGTAAGATGTCATTTCTTCAATCTGTACATATTAATTTTGTTATATATATTACATAGATCTTTCAAATGATTTATGTCTTTTGTTATGTGACAGGACTCCTTGGTTGAGCAGAGCTCCCAAGGTCAATTCACACAAGAAGGTCGTCAAGATATTCTTGCCACAGCTATTGGACGACCTGAGCACCCAGGACGGGTGCGTGGTGCTGGGACTGGCATAGGCATACAACAGTTTTTTGGGTCTTCCTCGCGTCCATATTCATACGAAAAGATGAAGGAGGAAATAAGAAAAGAGATGACGCAGGAGATCACAAAGAAGGTTCGAGCAGAGTTGTATGATGAAGTTGCTGAAATGGTTACGCGCCAGTTCCAGCAGCATTATGAGGATTATGGCAATCGTCCTCCGCCATCTCCTGTAGCGGAACATGTTGTGCCCCTTACAGGTAAACTTATTTATTTTTGGTTACTATACTTTTTGCATAACCTAACATTTAATTTGACAGGTAGAAGCGGTAAAGGAAGTTGCTCAGCTGCCGGTGCCCTAGGGGACGACATGGATGACACTCGTCCATGTCAGTTATATATTCTCTCTGATACTGGGACCATGCTAGGCTCGTGGTACAGTTTATGAGACAGCCACTGTAGTGCATGGTGTACAGCTTGCAGAAGATGAGGTCAAGGTCACGGTGGATGAAGTTGTCATAGCGGATGTCGTTCTTCCTGTGCCTACAGATGAGTTCTTCACTGTAGAAGAAGCATTTAAGTCCTTTGTCGCCTGGCCTAAACATTTGGTTGGTGATGTATCTAATCCCCCGGTAAACACTCGTACTATATACTTTTCAATTTTAATATTTACTTCTAATTGAAGTTATAACATAACCATTTTTGCATTTAACATCAGATAGGTCAAGAGGGAAGTCCTCCACCGAAGAAGACTCATTTATCTGAGGATGACCCTCTTGGTGCGTTAGACGAGCTTGCTAAAATCATATCAGATGTGCCGATGAATGTACACTGGGATTCTACTACATTTGGAAGAGAAGCTCAGATCCCATTGTACTTGCATCATCAAGATGTTAGGGAGCTTGCGTCGGGTAGAGAAGAAATTAATATTACACTCATTCAGTTGTGGATGATGTAAGTTTATGAAAACTTTTATATATAATTCTATTTTATCAACTTACTTATATCAGATTATTTCTTCATTTTAGGTATACGTTTGATGTTAGTAACAAGAAGGGGTTCAACGATGTATATGGGTTCATTGACCCCTCTATGACTCATGAAAGAAATAAATTTGATGATATCCAGACATACATCACCACCTGCTTTGGAATAGGGAAGGAGATATATTTTCTCCCTTATATACATGGGTAAGTGAAGTTTGTTAACTTCAACACATTCATTTATTAATTTTGGTATATGATTCATAAGTTATTACCAATTTCAGGTGTCATTGGCAGCTACTTGTGATCTCCATACCGGAGAACACTGCTGTCTGGTTTTGTTCATTGCAGAAGTCTCCTCCCAGCCCTCTTAGACATGTAGTAGATTGGTAAGAATCTAAATGTGTGGAATTTTTTGTTATATAAATGTATGCTAAAGGAATTTTTTTTAATAGTTCCCTTGCAACACATATGATGTTATCTGGGAGATCTACTGCTACAGCTAAAAAGCTTGCATGGGTTGCCCTTAAGGTTTGGTATTTTAGTCCATACTTTGTTACATTTGGTTCCATTCAAATGATGTTACTTAACATTTTATAATTATGATGATATATTGTAGTGTAATAGACAAATGGGGTCATATGAATGTGGTTACTACGTTATGTTTTGGATGATGACCATCATTCGTGCACATTACACCACTGGATGGCAAACAGTAATATTTAGGGTTGAATTTTATTTTCTCTATATTTGGATTTCATATACACTAATTGAAATCATTGTGTTTTATGCAGAGATTTAATAGGACTGCTCCAATTCCAGAGAAGTCAATTCAACTTGTGAGGAAAACACTTGCTAAATATGTAATTCATTTATATAATAGTATGTAGTAGATATTAGGATATAGTAAATTTTAAGTTTATGTTTCTGAGTTGTTTTATGTTTTTCTACATTATTATAAGTTTAACATGTACCACTAGTAAAAAAATGGGTTTTTACAGCGCACATTATGCCACGGTTCACTAGAAACCGCAGCATAATGGTGCGCGGTGGCAGTTTTGTAAATAGAAACCATCCCCTTTGACGCCACGTCTGAAAAAAAAATTAAATAACAGCATATATGCCGCGGTTCTCTGAAAAACCGCGGCATATACTCCTGCCAATTTATTGCAGGGGCTGACTGAGTCAGAGAATTTCAAAAGTTACAGGGGTATATGCCGCGGTTTCTCAGCGAACCGCGGCATATACTGCAGTAACTTCTGAACTTCTCTGTCAGTCAGAGAATTTCAGAAGTTACAGGGGTATATGCCACGGTTGCTCTGAGCAACCGCGGCATATACCCCCTGTCATCTACTGATATTCCCCAAAAGGCAGTTGGGGAGACAGTTGTATTCAGCACGTTACAGGGGTATAGGCCGCGGTTCTCAGAGTAACCGCGACCTATTCTCCTACCTGAAATAAATTTATATTGAATTTGAAATATTTAGAGGAATATACCGCGGTTGCCCCCTGAACCGTGGCATATAGTTTAAAAATAATTTCAAAAATGCCATTAAGGTTATTTTTTTAATGAGTATAGGCCGCGGTTCGTTGTGAAACCGCGGCATATAACCATGTTATACCGCGGTTAAGTAGTGAACCGCGGTAGATTCCCCAGTCAGAGTTAAAAAAAAAACTTTGGAACAGTATCGTCTTGTTCGCACAGACGTTGGACGTTGAGTTTTCTTCTCCCACCGACCACCCATCTCAGTTCCCTCGTTTCTTCACCGTTTAAACTCAAAATTGTTCGGTCATTTCCCATTTTTGACGATAAGAAACAGTTTTAGCCGATCAAAATCGTTTGAAACGCCTGTCATTCCTCTCCGCTGCCATTCCCCTTTGTTGCACCAAGCTTTTTCGCCGCCCCTGTTCCAGGTATTTATGCCCTTTTGCATTCTTAACATGATTTCTTCATTAGTTTTTGCATAATAACAATTGCTATAGTTTTGGTAATGTATGAAATTACTATAGTTTTGGTAATGTATGGTATAGTTTTTGCTTAAATTTTGGTAATGCATGAAATTGCTATAGTTTTGGTAATGTATGGTATAATTTTTGCTATAGTTTTGGTAATGTGTGTTGTAGTTCTTGCATTATTTATAAACCTTAAAATATTATTCACTAAGTTTCAATGATATGTATGAAATTGCAAGTTTGATTTTTAGTAGCTTATCTTTTTATGTAATATTTAGGAATATGGATCGAAATTGGATTAATTTACCACGTATTAGTGCTGAGTACGAGAGAGGTGTAGAGGAATTTATACAATTTGCGCAACGTAATGAGGGGAGAAGTGATGATGAAGTGAAGTTTAGATGTCCTTGTGTGAACTGTTTGAATGGGAGAAAGTTGAACGCAACTCAAATTAGAGAACATCTTATATGTGATGGTTTCCTAATATGCTATACAACATGGATATGGCACGGCGAAGAAATGCATTTTCCCACTGACTCTCAAACTGTAAATGTTACTGATTCCACCATGGAAGAAGATCGACCGAATGAAGACAAATTGGAGGACATGATCCGCGATGTTGGAGCAGAAAATTTTGCCAAAGCTCATGTGTATGAGACGATGTCGACTGATGCGGAAACACCTTTGTATGTCGGTTCAACTAAGTTCACACGTTTGTCAGCGGTGTTAAGGCTCATGAATTTGAAGGCGAACAATGGATGGACTGATAAGAGTTTTACAGAACTGTTGACGTTGTTGAATGAAATGTTGCTAGATGGAAATACACTACCCACTCGTAATTATGATGCGAAGAAAATTCTTTGTCCAATGGGTATGGAGTATAAAAGGATACATGCTTGTCCCAATGACTGCATTTTGTATAGAAAAGAGTTTGAATTTTTGACAAAGTGTCCAAAATGTGGCTTATCACGATACAAGTCAAAAAACAATAGTGAAGATAATGGTCAGATAGAAAAAAATGGATCTGCTTTGAGTATAATCTAACATTTACTCTGACAGGGAGAAGCGGGAAAGGAAGTTGTTCCGCATCAGCCATCCCAGAGGATGACATGGATGATGGTAGTCCATGTCTGCTATACATTTTAGAGGATACTGAGATGGTGCTGGTAGCTCGTGGAACAGAGTTTAGGTCAGCGACTGTATGTCATGGTATGCAACTATTAGAGGATGAGGTGAAGGTCTCAGTGGATGAAATGATCATACCAGATGCCTCGGTTCCTCTGTCCACGGAAGATATTTTCACTGTGGAACAAGCATATAAGTCGTTTATCACTTGGCCTAAATTTTTGGTTAAACTAGTTTCTGACCCCTCGGTATGAAATTCTTCTTTACACTTCTCAATTTTAAAGGATTTTGATGTCAAAACTTATCTTATCTTTTCATGTAACAACAGACGTAGGCATAAGAGAAGATTCCTCTATCTGAGGATGACCCTCTTTCTTCATTGCATCTACTTGTTGACATCCTTGATGATAAGTCTTTGGAGGTTGAGTATGATGCTAATGTATTTGGGACAGGCTCTAAGGTCCCAATATACCTTAATAGCCAAGATGTCCGTGAGCTTGCGTCGGGAACACAAGAGTTGAATATTTCAATTATTCAACTATGGACGATGTAAGTCTATGACCAATTATTTATATATAAAATTGATTTATATATCAAGTATCCTTATATCAAAGTTAATTTTTGATTTCAGGTATATGTCTGGGGTCAGTAACAAGTTGGGGCGTTCTGATGATTATGGATTCATTGATCCCCAATCAATTCATGAATCAAATGATTTTGAGCAGATCAACATGAATCTGATAAGAAGTTTTGGAAGGGGCAAGAAAATATACTTTTTGCCTTATATATCCAGGTAAGTGAACTTTGTTAACATAATAATGTTCCATATGTGATTTTAATATTTAATAGTTACGTTATTATGAATTTCAGGCGCCATTGGCAACTTCTTGTTATGTCTATGCAAGACAACTATGCTTTGTGGTTCTGTTCATTGCACAGGCCTCCTCCCACACAACTCAAACAAGCAATTGATTGGTAAGAACCTCAATGTTTGGACTTTCTTTGTTATATAAATGAATGCTAAAACCTTTTTTTATATACAGTTCTATTCCAGCAAGTATGATGATGGGTGGTAGATCAATTGTTAATAGTAGAAAGATTGCTTGGATTTCTCTCAAGGTTTGACATATGCTAAAGCCATACTTTGTTATAATTGTTTTATTTTAATGTTATTCACTAACTATTATCAACTGTGATGATATATTGTAGTGTAACAGACAAAATGGGTCATATGAGTGCGGATACTATGTAATGTATTGGATGACCCATATTGTTCGTTCTCACATCACAAGTCGCTGGGAAACGGTAATATTTAACTTTAACAACATTTGATTTTTTCCCAAATGTTGAATTCATATACACTAATTAATATGAATTGTCTTTTGCAGAGATTCAAGACTACTACACCAGTTCCTGAGAAGTCACTATTATTCATTAGGAACGCTGCTGCGAAGTATATAATTAGATTATACAATAGCTCTTAGATTTAAACATTGCATTTGATTAGATTGAATTTTCTTAGACTTTGTACTTTATTTGATGTTGAAATACATTTGAACATGTGTTTGTTATGTTCAAATTGAATTTGTGTACATGTTTTTATATGCAGGTCTGTTTTTGTGGTAGTGGATATCACAAAAACAGACCTGCAATTTTAAAAAACTGTAGGGAAATATGCCGCGGTTGTAACCACAACCGCGACATATAGTGTTTCGTTTTTTTTTTAAAATGAGACATATGGCCGCGGTTAGTGCTAGAACCGCGGCATATACTGACCGCGGCATATCGTGGACAAATTTTTTTTTTTTTAAAAAAATGGATTTAGGCAGCGGTTCCTTGGACAACCGCGGCATATTCCGCAACCTATATACCGCGGTCAGAACCGCGGCCTAAAGTCTCTGACTTACTACCGCGGCTGAATAGGCCACGGTTCGTAAACCGCGACGTATAGTGAAAAATAACCGCGGTAAAATCCCCTCGCTGCACTAGTGTACATTGCATTGATTTATGCTTGAAACTTGATTTATGATTACATTGGATTGATTTATGTTTCTAAGAAGTTGATTTATGATTCCATTCAATATATTTATGTTTTAATATAATTTTAATTTAAAATATACGTTTCTGCATTATTCTGGACTGTTCTGGTTATAAAAATATATGCAGGTCTGTTTGTGTGGTTGGGAATGTTGCAGAAACAGACATCCTTTTTAAAAAAAACGTACTTATATGCTTCGGTTCAGGTCAAAACCGAAGTCGAAAGACCACTTACGGCCTCGGTTATGGTCAAACCCGAAGCAGAATGTGTTGCGGATGAGAACAAAAAAAAAAGAGTCTACTGCCTCGGTTGTAGCCTGAACCGAGGCAGTAGAGTGGGACTTACTGCCTCGGTTAAAGAGAACCGAGGCATAAAGTCCTATGAAAAAAAAAATTAAGAAACCAAAAACTTTACTGCTTCGGTTAGGGCTGAACCGAGGTCAAATCCTCTCCTTTTATGCCTCGGTTTGGAACCGAGACCAAAAGTATTAGACTTTTTACCTCGCCTGAATATGCCTCGGTTCAGAAACCGCTGCCTATAGACAAAAATAACCGGTGCCGTTTCCCCTGACTGTACTAGTGTATGCTCTCTATATATAAAAATTAAAAAGAGAATTTTATTTTAAAATTAATTTTTAATTTAAATATAAGAAAATAAATTTAAATAACAAGCTATTTCAAAAGCTATTTTTTTTTAATTTATTTGAACTGAATGAGTAAATAATCTATTTGGTAAATTAAAAAAAAAATCTTTTAGATAAAATATTTTATATTACTTTAGAAAAGTTTTCTTGTTCTAAATTATTGTTTTGGGGAAGAGGCGGAAAACTGAGTGAAGAAAAAATATCTTTCTTTTGTTTTAAAAATGTATTTTACTTTTTAGTATTCATTTGTAACTACCCAAATAGTAGTTTCTCCTATCCACATCTTACATTTTTTAAATTTATCTCTTCTTATGACATTGCATCTCAATTGTTTCACTCACATTATCTCTTTCCTTTATGCAACTTTCTTCAAGTACGAACAAAGATGTTCACCAATCTACAAATGCAAATCTGAAACCATAATTTTTTGGTGAAGAAAGGGGTTGCCACATGTCAAGCTTTCATTGGCACGACCATCTTTAGTCAACGCTGGTCCTAGTCACATCATTCAATAACTACCATGTAATTCACTGATTGGTGTTGTGGACATCTTGTCGTTAACGACTTAAACCTCGTTAGCAAAAATGACCAAATTGAACATAAATTACACAATTAGGTACTACATTGAACATTCGAAAAAAATGAGTCTCACATCTAACAAACAAAGTTGACAAAAATAGAGACCAACAATGATATTAAGCCTTTTTAAAAAGTCGTCACTTTAAGAGTTAGTTGCAGGTGGAAAATGACAGAACATTACACCTCTGTTGGTTATTTAACTAAAGTAATAGGGACTTTATGCCTCGGTTTTCCTTGAACCGAAGCGTATAAGTTCGTTGAAATTGCAAAAATATCATTACGTTTTCATATATTTTGGTTTTTTGTAAACTGAAGCGTATTCACCGTGTTAGTATCCCAATTATGTAATAGTGTTATGATGTTTATGAAGCCCATGAAAGACCGGTAGAAATTAAAAAATATAAAGAAAGAGAGAAATAAATAAAGATTTTTGTTTGCGTAAGTAAAACGTCTCAAAAGTATAAACACATCTTTTCCATTAGTGAAGATGTGTTAAAAATACAGCTTTACATTTTTATTTACCTCTCTTTACGTACGATTGGCTTCAACAACTTTTTTATTCTTAATAATATCTTTACTTTATATTTTTCACGTTAGAATTCTTATGCCTTTATTTACTATAATATTTTAAATTATCGAGAACCACAATTTTAACTCTGTTTACCAGTAACTCCCACGAAGCATTACTTTTAAAATTTAATTTCAAAATTAATTCTAGATTTGAATATAAGAAAATAACTTTAAGTAACAAGCTATTTCAAAAGCTAATTTCTTGAATTTATTTTAACTGAATAACCTATTAATTAAGTTTATATATTTTAAAACAAGTCTACGTGTATAGACAATTTTTTCTTATATTACTTTAAAGAAGTTTTCTTTTTTAAATTATTGTTTTGGGGGAAAAGACGGAAAACTTAGTAAAGAAAAAATGATCTTACTTTTGTCTTAAAAATGTATTTTATATTTTAGTATTAATTTCGTAACTACCAAATAGTAGTTTCTCCTTTCCACATCTTACATTTTTTAAATTTATCTCTTCTTATGACATTCCTTATCTATTGTTTCACTCACATTATCTCTTTTCTTTATGCAACTTTTTTCAAGTACGTCCAAAAGATGTTCACCAATCTTTTTCTTTCTTTTCTTTTACACAATGGACTCCCTACACCTCAAGTTGACCTCTCTATTCAGTCTTTCTTTATTCTGAAATCAAATTCTTTTATTCACTCACTTTTTTGGACCATTAGTGACACTGTCAAATTGTGTAATTACTAATTTCAACAAAATAAATATTCAAACTTGGAAATAATTTTCAGCACATACACGTTTTTTATTCTTCATAGCAATAAAAAAGGAGTTAACTCAACATCATAGGGATCAGTTCAATTTGACTTATTGCATAATTATTGTATAATGAGTCACAACTTTTGCAATTAGTTGAACTCACTTTGAACTTGATAATAACATCGCATAATCCATACCTAGTCCGACCATCAGTGGGCAGATGTATGAGGTTTAAGGTTAGACCACGAAGGTTTGGTAAGGGCTAGACCACGAAGCTGTAAGCGAAGACAAGAATGAATGGGATTAAGGAGGAAGATAGGAAAAGACATGAGGGAGAAGCATAAATAAAATTCAGAAAAATGGCCGGATAGGGAGCAGGCTTAGCGATGAAGCCTATGACTGATCATGGCTCGCTAGTAGAAGAAATATGGAAAAGAAAACTCAGAAAAAAAAAACAAAAAACTTTAAAATAATAAAAATCATAATAATTACATGTGAGACTTACCAAAAACATTTAAAACCTGTCAATTTAATAGAAGATCCAATACTAATATGATTTATATGTAATTTTTTTGTAATTATACTAAAATGAAATATATTAATAATAAGTTGTATTGAACTGATTATTTATGGTTATATTTTTCTCAAGTGAAGTTATGTTTTATTTTTGTTGTGTTTTGCGTAACAAAGTTATGATATTTATCTCAATATATTAATTTATATTTTGTTATTGATGTAATATTAATCGAATGACGGACGACAGCAAAGGCAGTGGAGCGGTGGCGGTGTGGCGGGGACAATGGCGGAAGTAGCGCTTGGAGAGAATGCTCCTACAGTTCGCGTAACTGATAGAGCCACCCAACTTGGACAACACTTCGCTTGAGACAATGGAGGTGTCGATGGTGGATGAACTGTGTTACCGCGGCTTTTGACGTAGTGAGAGAAACGCGACAGAAAAAAAAATGGAGACCGCGAGAGAAAAAAGAAGAAGGAGCAACGAAGGAGGGGTGAGCACACAACGGAGGGGCGAACACACGACGAGAAGCAACGGGGAGGCGCGACGAGCAGGCGACAACAATGGAGGAGATTCGCAGAGGAAGAGGAAAGTTCGCGTGAGAAGAAAACTATTTCATGAACTTGGCTAAGTAAAAACGCTATTACCTCGGTTCCTACACTTAACCGAGGCAATAACAACTAACTACCTCGGTTTTCAGTGAAATCGATGCCTAAAGCACTCAGTAAATTTCAAATTTAAAAATATTTTTAACACTATAGGCATCGATTGACCGCCTACTCGAAGCAGAAACACTGTATGACATTAGGTAATATGAACTGAGGCAGTATCATATGACTTTTCATTAATTAGGAATGTTCTCTAGCAGAGGTGTGCAGGCTGCTGGCAGGAGATACTACCTCGGTTCTGTGACTAACCGAAGCAATATGTCTATTCTTCTTAATCAAGTCAGGCATGTAAGAAGGGATGACAAAGGTTGTGGCAGGATAGGCCTCGGTTCCCCATCCAACCGAGGTAGTATCTCTGCTACAAAAAAGGTGTCAGCTGAAAGGTTTGAGTTAGGTGTAACAACTAGAGGTTTTAGATTCGGGTGTTTATTTAACCGAGGCAGTATGTCTTTTATGCATCGGTTCTTTTATAACCGAGGCATATTGTTTGGTAAAAATAACAAAATTGTCACCGCGTTTTGATACGTTTTGGTTTCTCTGAAATCGAAAAATAATCTACGAGCGATTGTTTACTAGTGTTGTGTGTTGAATAACTTTTTGTTTTGGAAATATAACACCAAACTGATTTTAAACAAAACAGAGGCAAACACGGTGCATCCATCAAGCTTTACTTGTATACACAAACTGAAAATTTTAAAAGCACGCTTGGGAGAGTCATATCTCACATGGTTATATTACATTATTACAAACTCCCAATTTTTATTTGATGACACATGCTTACAGCATCGACACTAATACTTATACATTAAAGTAGCAAACTCTAGCCAATTTAGGTTTCAAATTGCTATTATTGTAGCGCATCCTTAAACCTTTGATGCAATTTGAAACTTTTGGCTAATCGGAACCTGGTGGATCAATTGGTCGAAAGTTGGTTGATTCCACGTTATGACCACCATGTCCAGGACTCCTCGGAGGATGTGGATTTTTTGTGCTTTGTTGCTCCTTCGGTGGCAACTCCTTTGTGGTTCCAATAGGCGGTGGCTTACCATGACGTGGTGGTATACCGTCGTGATCATGATGTGGTGGTTTACCTTTATGTGATGCATCTTCCATGTGTGGTGGTGGTTTACCATGATGTGGTGGTTTGGGATTGCCGTTTTCAATATGTGGTGATGGTTTATTATGATGTGGTGGTTTGGGAGTATGTGGTTGTGGTTTAGCATCATTGTTTGCTGGTGAAGAGGATGGGAGTATGGATAGGGAGCTTGCAACCAAAAGAAATGGTAGCAGAAAGACTAGCATGTGTTTGGGAGACATTTTTAATGAAGTTCTGAGGAATGTGGATAGTGGTGAAGAAACTAGGGCATAGCAAGTGGGCTTTTATAATAGCTATATTCCATTATTCAGTGTCATCAAACACTGTTGCCTCCTACGTAAGCTTAATCCCACCACATTATTGCACAAATATTTGTGTCAAGCACTTTTACATAGTGCCTTATAACTTTATGCATTTTCTGATGTTTATGGAGCCCATGAAAGATCAGTAGAAATTCAAAAATATAAAGAAAGACAGAGAAATAAATAAAGATGTTTGTTTCCGTAAGTAAAATGTCTCAAAAGTATAAACACATTTTTACCATTCATGAATGTGTTAAAATTACTGTCATAAGCTTGTTTCATCTCGCCAGTATGTAGTTGATTTTTTGAATTTTTATAAACTGTATAAATTAGAAATAATTTTTATTATATAAATCATTGTCAAAATGTATGATCATATAATATTTAATTTCTACGTACACTGACCGTAAGACATATTTTTAACATAAAATTACGACAAAATTATTGAATTCAAAATATTAAAATTCGAAAAGAGAGTTAGAATGAGAAAATGGATATTTAGCATCAATACAAAAGTTGATCCAAAATATAGTTATTAACATTAATTTTGTGTCGCACTTGCATGGAGCTCTATAATCTCATAGCACAGTTTGTTAGTGTAGACTTTTAAAAGTCGATACTAGATGGATATTAATTCACATCACTATTTTTTTAATTAAAACAATTTAGCATGACTACCTAACACTAAAATATTTTTATAATTTTAATATTAGTTTAATTTATATCGTCCTCACCAACACTAATGATAGTAACTTGACCAAAAAATTATATTCTACTTCCATGTTCAAATATTATAAATAAAAAAATTAAAATAAAAAAATGATAATATAATAAACTAAGAAAACAAGTGTAAATAAAGAAAATATAAATATGGATAAAGAAGATAAGAATGAAGGAAAGAGATAAGGAGAAGAATATTGAAGAGAAAAAAAAAATGAATGTGTAGATGAAAAATATAAGTGTGATTATGAATGAAAAGTATAAATATGAGAATATTTATATGAATGTAAAGGAAAAAATTGAGTGTAATGAAATTTATATAAAAAGTGAGAAAAAAGTTATAAATTATTACATCAATCTATTTATCACATTTTTCTTTCTCTGTGTATCTCTCTCCAAGTCTATCATGAGATGTTAGATAAATTTTTTTGTCTTTCTTCCAAGCATTTGGAATTGAAGCCTAGATTACCTCTTTACGTGTACGATTGGCTTCAAGAACTTTTTAACTTTTAATAATATCTTTACTTTATTTCTTTCACGTTATCTTATGCATTTATTTACTATAAAATTTTAAAGGTTTAACACATTTAGTTACCACTTTGTGGGTTTTTCTCAGTTCGATTTCTGTTTTATTAGAATTTCCAATTTAGTCCTAAAAATGCTAATTTGAGTCAATTTGGCCTCTGCCGTTAAATTGACATAACGTGATTAAGTTTTTCTGAGTTGAGATGTTGACGTGGCCAGTTTTTTCCACATCACTCTTGTCACGTTAGCGTTATCTTCCCCAACAGCAGAAACCCTAATAGGGATTTCGAAATGGGATTTAGGGTGGCTGCGCGATTTGGTGATAGCGGCACTGGAGCGCTTCTGAGTCGCGACAGAGGGGTGGTTGTTCGTTGCGGGGTGCGTTTCTGGATGACAGGAGAACTCGCGGTGGAGGTTGAACACCGTAGAGGGGATTGCTATTAGGGTTCTTGGCATCTGGTTCGCGAGAGGATTGATTGTTTGCAAGTTCCTGGATCGTGGTGGTGCGAGAACACTCACGGTGGCTGCTTGAACGTTTGCTGGCTTGGTGGTGTTTGAACGACGGTGAGGGAGGTTGTGCGATTTTGGATTTCTTGGCTGGTTGATTTTCTAACTCGTGGTGGTAGATGGTTTCACGGTGGTGAAATTGTTTCAAAGAAGAAATAGTGGTGGAAGGAGATGGAGGCGTTGTGGCGGTCCGGGGATGGCGCGAATCACAGCCATGAATCTGGGTTCTCTCTAGTTGTTGAAGGTGGTGGCGAATGATGGGTTTTTGAGTTGCGCAATAGAAACATTGAGGCGCGACGAGATGGTGTATGCGCGAAGAAGGTGACGTTGATGGTGGCGGTGCAATGATGGCGCTAATAGTGTTCTCACGGTGGCTTCACGGTTGCGACACAGCAAGGTGGTGACCGCAACGTGGTAATTTGTACAATCGAAACAGTTGCGGCGTAGCAAGGTTGGGTTCTGAGCTGAGATATGGGTACACTTCAAGCATGTGCCGGGTAATCTGTACAATCGAAATTTTGGTGCAGATCTTGATCGGGCGACTAATGAACTTGTTATCAGAGTTCAGCTTGATGAGGCTATTTATTTGAAGATAAACAACAAAGTTTCAGGTCAGGGAATGAAGTTGGGCCGTAGTAATCTAAATCTTCACTATGCATCAAGGAATTTTCCTTTTACTCTTAAAAAATCAACTTTATGGGACTCCTGAAATACATTCTTCATTAGATTATCATCTCACAAATTCACTTCATTCTTAGTTTCTTACTTAAACTGGTGGTAGTGTTCAACATTGATATAATGTCGATATAATCTTTGTGGGATTGTGGAATGCTGCCACCATAATTGCAGGATTTTTCTTGCTCCATAGACGAAATTGGACATTTTGAAAGTAGTGAAGTGCTATACATGGATGACATATTGTATGATCATTTTGAAAGTAGTTTTCATTTTTACTTGATTTCAGATATTCAAAGGAGATTCCAGATGCTTATGAGAGGCTATTGTTGGATGCCATTGAAGGAGAAAGAAGACTCTTCATACACAGTGGCAAGAGTGATACGGCAAAAACTGGCCACGTCAACGTCCCAGCTCATAAAAAATTTAACCTCGTTAAATCAATTTAACAGCAGGAGCCCTATTGACTCAAATTAACATTTTTAGGAATAAATTGGGGATTTTAATAAAACGGGGATCAAAGTGGGAAAAATCCACAAAAATAGGAATAACTAAAGAGGTTTAACTATTTTAAATTATACAATGAGAAACCACAATTTTACTTCTGTTTACCCGTGAACTTCCTACAAACATTACTACCATTAACTCTTTGATATTTTATATAGTAATCATGGGTGGAAAAAAATAACAAATCATCAAATTCAATTTATAATTATTTTAATTTATATTACTTATTTCAATGACTTTATCTATATTTTTCAAATTTTAAGTTAAGTCCATTTAATTTGATATTTAAATTAGATATGATAATATTGTTTAATTTTGAATGAAAATCAATAAAGTTATCAAATCTTAAGTCTCAAACTAAGTAAGTTAGGACTATATCAAATTGGGTTTAATTTATTCAAGGTTAGGACAGGCCAATCCTAAGACTAGTAAAGTAGGTCATGTCAAAGTTATATTAGACCTAGGTTAAGTGATTCATAGTCAAATTAGATCGGGTTAAAGTCAAAGTTAGGTTATGTCATAAGTATGTCAAGGTGGTCAGGTCAAACTTAGGTCAAATCAACTTAGCTCAGTTCTAACTGAGTCAAGTTAGAATTTAGAATGATCTGTATTAGTTTGAGTAAGGTATCTCTCAATTAGATCAAAGTAGAGAAATTTGGTTGTGTTTAAACAACTTCACATTAGCCTAAGTCAGCTTAAGTATTGACATTGGTTTTAGTCAGCATAAGTCCATGTCAATAGGAGTAAGCTCACGCTCAAGTTGGATTGAGTCATCCTAAGTCCACTTAAGATAAAATAGACAAAGGTCCTTGTCAATTTCAAATGAAAACATGCCAAGTCAAGTGGATGAAGTCAACTCAAGTCTAACTTTAGATTGACTCAACCTAATGCACATAGTGAGTTGGGTTAGGTTAAGGTCACACAAAGTCGACTTAAGTTCACAACTAAGTCAGGTTGAATCTAGCTCGAACCTAATGACCTATATTAAACAAAATCAGGACAAGCTTATAGGAAGGTAAACTGGGAAGAGACCAAATCAATTCAAGTTGATAAGTATTAGATCAAGTCCAAATAGTTTAGGTTCAACTCGAACTAAGTTAAACATAACCACCACTAGTGCAGAATTGAGCTTTAACGTCACCCCGTAGACGTTGGATCACTAAATAACCAAAATAAATTATTGACCAGTGGCATTTTCGTAAATAAGTGGGCATATAGACGTTTCTTAGGAGGGGGCCCGACGTCTATAATATTATAAACGTCGGGGCCCCTCTTAACAAACGTATTAATGCTTGACAGGTACGTGAAAAGTCATTTTTTTCTGCCTTGGAGACGTCTGATCCCGCCATGTCGACATCTATATTCGATTATAAACGTCAGTGTCCCTCCTAACAGACGTGTATAGTCTGACAGGTAGATGAAAAATTATTTTTTTTCGTCGTACAGGCGTCGGATCACGCCATCCGACGTCTAAATGGCCTTATGGAGCCCATGAAAGGTCAGTAGAAATTAAAAAATATAAAGAAAGATAGAGAAATAAATAAAGATGTTTGCACTAGTGTAGAAAGGCTTATAACATCACCTATTAGACATCGGACCCACACATATCCAACATAAAAAATGACCGGTGGTACTTCTATAAATAAGTTAATATTGTAGACGTCCGACGGGGGTGGTCC
>JAHCHA010010662.1:0-23666 GCA_027742795.1 Vigna hirtella | reverse complement strand
TATATATATATATATATGTAACTTTTACATATGTATGTACGTATATGTATGTAACATAACTCAAACTCTAATTTTAAACTCTAAACAATAAAGCCTAAACCCTAAACTCAAAATCATAAATTCTAAACCCAAAACTCAAAACCCAAAACCCAAAACCCAAAACCCAAAACCCAAAATCCCAAACCCCAAATCCTAAACCCCAAATCCTAACCCATAAACCATAAACACTAAACCCTAAACCATAAACAATAAACCATAAACCCTAAACCATAAACCTTAATCCCTATCCCATAAACCCTAACCCCTAAACAAAAAACCCAAAATCATAAACCATAAACCCTAAACCATAAACCACAAACCAGAAACCATAAACACTAAACCCTAAATCATAAACCATAAACCATAAACCCTAAACTACAAACCCTAAACCCCAAACCCTATATCCTAAACCCTAAACCCTATATCATAAACCCTAAACCATAAACCCTAAACACTAAACACTAAACCATAAACACTAAACCATAAACCCGAAACCCCAAATCCCAAACCCCAAACCCTAAACCCTAACCCATAAACCTTAAACCATAAACCCTAAACACTAACCCTAAACCATAAAACCTAAACCCTAAAACCTAAAACCTAAACCATAAACCCTAAACCCAAAACCCAAAACCCAAAACCATAAACCTTAAACCATAAACCATAAACCCTAAACCATAAACCATAAACCCTAAACCATAAACCCTAAACCCTAAACCCTAAACGATAAACCCTAAACTATAAACCCTAAACCCTAAACCCGAAACCCGAAACCCGAAACCCGAAACCCGAAACCCGAAACCCAAAACCCCAAACCCTAAACCCTAACCCATAAACCATAAACCATAAACCCTAAACCCTAAACCATAAACCATAAATCCTAAACCATAAACCCTAAACCCTAAACCTTAAACCCACCATAAACCGTAAACCCTAAACCCTAAACCATAAACCCTAAACCATAAACTCTAAACACTAAACCCTCAACCCTAGACCCTAGACCCTATACCCTATACCCTAGACCATAAACCCTAGACCCTAAACCCTAGACCCTAAACCGAAAATCATAAACCATAAACTCTAAACCCTAAACCATAAACCCTAAACACTAAACTCTAAATCATAAACCATAACCCCTAAATCACAAACCCTAAACCATAAATCATAAACACTAAACCCATAACCTTAAACCATAAACCCTAAACCATAAACCCCAAACCCTGAACCCTAAACACCGAACTCCAAACCCTAAACCCCAAACCCTAAACCTTAATCTATAAACTCTAAACCCTAAAACCTAATCCGTGAACCATAAACCATGAACCCTGATCCCTAAACCATAAACCTTAAGCCCTAAACCTTAAACCATAAATCGTAAACCCTAAACCCTAAACTGTAAACCCTAACCCTACTCTAAACCCTAAACACATACCATAACCCTAACCCTAAACCCTAACCCTAAACCCTAACCTTAAACCTTAAACCCAAACCCTAACCTTAAACCATAAACTCTAACCCAAAAACCCTAAACCCTAAGCTTATCCCTAACCCTAATTCTAACCGTAAACTACAAACCCTAAACTTTAACCCTAATCCTAACTTTAACACTAATTCCTAAACCTTAAATCCTAAATTGTAAACCGTAAACCCTAAATCTAACCCTAACCATAACCCTAAATTATAAAACCTAAAACCTTAGCAATAAACTCTAACCATAACCCTAACCCCTAACTTTAAGTGTAAACCCTAACCCTAAACCCTAACCCTAAATCCAAAACTTAATACATGACCCTAAATTGTATATTTTAACCCTAAACCCTAACTTTAAACCCTAAACCTTAACCCTAACCCTAATTCTAAGCTTTAATCCTAACCCTAACCTTAAACCAAAATCCTAAACCCTAATCTAAACCGTAAACCTAACCCTAACCTTAACCATAAACCCTAACCCTAACCATAACCATTACCCTAACCCTAACCCTAACTCTAACCATAAACCTTAACTCTAAACCCTAAAATATAACCTAACCCTAAATCCTAAATCCTGACTCATAAACCCTAACCTTTAAACAAAATCCCTAAACCGAAGCTTAACCTTAAATCTTAAACTCTAAATCTCTAAACTCATAAGCCCTTAGCCGTAATTGGATGGATGCATTAAGAATTAGTTAACGGAGGCTATTATTGCAAAGAACTAGGATCTGTGAACCTCTCGTTCAAAGCCCGTGTTGGTATAGTGATAAAAAAATTGATTTGTTAGTCCAACCAAAGAAGGCTACATAGCCATGCATGAGTTCCATTATGGCAGTGGTATGCTCGATTTGAAACTCCTGGTGCAGCTGAGGTAACCCAACTTACTGCTGCAATGGTTGCTTTTCTACTCTACCAAGGTGGTTTTCATACAAAGGAGATAATAATATTTAACTATATATATATATATATATATATATATATATATATATATATATATATAAATGGGGCTCAAACATTTTGAACCAGCGAACCAAGTGCACCCACTTGAATGTTCAGCTTATCGAACCAGCTAACTTCCATATATGTGAACAACTTTCTCAAAACACATTTTCCGAATCCTTTCGATCAACTTACCTCCAGCAAAAGGGTAGAATCTACATGGCATCATGGTAGAATTTAGTTATAATAGATAATTTAACAGGTAAATGTGATAATTATTGTAATTCATTTAATTAAGAATATTAATAAATTAATTAAAAACTTAGAAAATATTTATACAATTAATATGTTTTAATTTATTTATAAATATATAAAATACATTAAAAAAATAAAAATAAAATTAACTAAACTGACCCCATTTTTCCATGAACCATGCAAATAATAAATATTGATCTTATGCAACTAAAATTTATAGTAAAAACATATTATTTTAATATAAAGTATATCATAATTAAAATTTAAAATAAGTAGTTAATTTATTTTGGAAGCACTAAATTGTTTCCATTTTATTTATGAGTTAGATATGGAATTAGTATGGAGAATTGAGACTGTTCCAGTCGTATCCTTTCATAGCCAACACCAAACATTGCAATTGCCATAGCCAACCGCTTTTATCCGCTCATCTTTTCGCCAACCGCCACCAATAAACTTCACCTCTCAAACTCTATATATAGGTCACAACACACAAACATTGCATACACCGTTAAGTTATTTCTTTCCATTTCACCAACATATTTTAGAACATAGTCTGCAGATTTTGTCTTATTTTTTCTGAGAAAAAAATGAGGCAACCTGAAGTATGGGGTCATGGTTCAGTTGTGATATTTTTGATCATTGCAGCCATTCTTCTGGTTGGCCCACTTCTGATGGGTACTTCTACACCACCAGGAATTCCTTTGCTTATGGTGTTTCCAGTCGTTATTGCAGCCGTTTTGATATTTCTTGTGGTAACCTCTGACTGAGTACTACTACATGATGCTGCCTCCAACTGTGTAATGTTTTGTGTACCTTTAGATATTACGGCATTTGTTCTATAGCACTCAGTGCATAATATATGTAATACCTTTGTCGATTTATTTGGTCTACTATTGCTTTCCTTTGTTAATTTATTCTTTTTCTCAATTTGTGTTCTTCGTATCATTTTTTATATTTTGTTTAGTGTAGAACTAAGTAAACCGTTTATCTAAATTCTAATAGATTTTCAATTAATACACTTGCGTTTCGTTAGTTTAACTATGGTGGAAATCATTCTATGTACAGTCCTATGAGAGGAACCAAGCCCTAGAAAGATTTGTATTCGTCGTTTTGAATTGGTATTTTTTACCCATCTTTAGTTTTATCAGTCTAATTACATACAAATGTAAGACAAAAAGGAATGAGAATGTTCCGGGAAAAACAAAAGATGAAATAAAGAAAATTATGAGTGGGAAGAAGAAAATATTTGTTGAGTAGGAAAAAACAGTTATTTCCTCGTGAATGTTTTCATTTCATTATGAGTAGGAAGAAACAAGAACAAAAGCTTTATAGTTAGTCTTCTGCAGTTGATGATAGACACTCTCACATTTCGAACATGACGCTGGTTAGGAAAAACCAGCACAAGAACATTTAACAATGTTAATTTTGATTTGCCGGTTTTTGTTTACAATATGCTATTCAAGTTGTTATGTTTCATTTATTTTACTTGGTTAGATCTAAAAATGATCTAACGAAATGAAAAATTTATGTTTTCAATTCTATTTTCTATAATTGAGTTGATGAGGGGTTTGAGAATAATAATGCACTTATAAGGTTACTGAATGAAGTATAATAACAAAATGTGCTGAATTTGTTTATAGGATTTGACAAATTGTCTGATATCAGTTATTTTGATTATTTAAAAAAAACGACAGGATTTCCCCTTATTTTTCTATGCTAATTTTAATAGCATAGCATAAAGTAAAAAACGACAAGTATTGATTTCTCTCAGAATTGGGGCTTGATTCTTTTTTTTGATTCAAAGTGGTTGATTTCTGTCACTTTCATCACTCCTTCACCCTATGTTAGGTAAAATGGGCTGGCTTGGTACAAGCCCTCTGTATTTTCTTCTTTTATTTACACACTTATTATTGGGCCTAAACATCCTTTAAATTTCTTACGCCACCCCCTACGTTCCTCTGTAATGAACATTTCCAAATGTAATCGATCTCATTTCAAAATATCCCTGAATGAAAGAAAACGCTACAAGAATATAAAAGTATAAAATAAATTACAGATAGATGCTAGCCCTGCTTATTAGTATTTAGGACTCGGAATCCCAAATTGTTATATTACTAGGGCTTCTCCTTAAGTAAATAAAATAACATTTTAAACCATTTTTTTATCTATATTAATAAATTGTATTATCTATTTATATAATTTGTTTAATTATTTTAATTTTATTTTAAAAATATTGAGTTACCTTCACCAAACATTCACCCAGAAAAGCTTAAAACCTTTCATTCTCTATCACTCTTACTATTTTCTTCACATCTGAACAGACAAATTGTCACCTCCTACAAATGTAAAGGAGGTTAGAAACTTTCTTTGGTCATGATAGGTTTTATTGGTGATACATTAAAGATTTTTTTGAAGATTACTAAATCCCTTTGCACTCTTTTAGTGAAAGACATTCCTTCTGCATATTATTGTTAATTACGCTAATTCTCACGTTTGACTTAGTTAAGATAAACTGGATATATATGAGGCAACTAATACCTCCAGATTAAAGAAAAATATTCAATCTCTCCTTAACAATACACTTCTTTTATATGAAAATATGTTTAATCCTCATATAATATAGTCCTTTTCTTTATAATTATATTTTTATTTAAAAAATTCAAATATACGCTTCAAATATCTAATCTAATTGTAATCTATCACTAATTCACTTAATTACAATTTTTTTTAAATAAAAAAAAACTATAAACTTTTTATAATTGAAATCTAAATAAATTTCACTCCCAAAATGTGTTAAACTCAAGACAATACAAAATAGGATGATATTTTTTAGGGTTTCATAAGATAATAAATTAATAAAATAAATTAGGTGGGTTAGTAACCCAAATGAGCCGCGTTTAAATGAACCATGTTGAAATTTTTGTTTTTAAACCTAACCCGAACTCGTGGTGAGCCGAATTAGTCTGTGGGTTGTAACCCATTTTTACAGCTCTAGTTGGAAATAAATTTTATAATGAATTTTCTTTTAAAAATTCTAATACTATTATAATATAATAGATGAAATTGCTGTCTTAATATAAGTAAATGTTTGAATTTTAACCTTTTAGACGTGTTTAGAAAAGAAGATAAATGTGCAGATAATTTAGCCAATGTGAACCAATATAAAGCAAGATTCTCATTAATTTATAATTTTCATTCTTTCTTACACATGAATGTTCTTAAGAATAAGTATGGGTTAAGTGAATATAGATTATTTAATAGATTTCTCCATGAAGCATTTGATATTTGCGATATTATGAGTCAATTTGATCGGAATATCATATTAATTATTTTATTTGGAATATTTTTTTTCCTAACACTTTTAATTATAAAAAGTATTTTTGTATACATATCTCTTAATATTTTATATTAAATATAGTTAATATTTTAATTAATTACTTATTAAATTAAATATTATTTTTCTTTCTTTAATTTTTCATTAATATTTACAAATTTCAATAAAAATAAGAGACATATATGTATTTGCTTACAATAACAAAGTATTGACCTGTAAGAAATGCATAAAATTAAGAAGATATAATATAAATATTTGTCCACAAAAATAAGATAAATATACACATTTTTTTTATAAATAACAAGTATCGTCGAATTAAAAATGTATAATTTAAAAACAAAAATTGTTTACTTAAGAATAATTATATTGATCTCCTTGATATTACGCTTAAGTTTTGTTAATCTAAGACTAGTTGGTTACTAAAACTTTACGTACCTTTCTCGGATTTTATTTTTAAGAATAGTATTTATATGAATATCCCATAAAAATAAAGAGAAATATATACATTTTTTATTTTCTAAATAACAAGTATCTAAGTGTGAGAAACGAATAAAATTAAGAAGATATATATAGACTTTTTTTTCAATAAAATTCATGTATAAAAATGTTAACTAACTTAAATAAAGTTAATATAAAATAAATTTCAATTAATATTTATTTTTTATATTTACTGTATAAAATACTATATAGTTTTGAAATATTAAAAAATTAAAATACTTGCTATAGGCGAATATATTTATATTGCATTTCTTAAAATAATTTTATTGAAATGCATAAAAACTTTGTGATAACGACTGCTAAACTCATTTAAATTATGTTGCCTTCATCATTTATGATATCATGCCGAACCCTATTACGCACAAGCAGGTTTACCTAATAGTGCTTGACTAATTGTTTCAATTAAGTGTGCATTATGTAATTTTGTTAGCATAGAGAATATAACATTCAATACAATTTATATATTTCTAGTGTAATTTTTTTAAAATGAGAATTATTTGTTCTTTAATTACTGCTTTCCAAACTAAACTTATTATATAATTATTTTTTATTGAGAAAAAAAATCATTTAATTTAATTTATCCATTTAGAGCTTCAGACTATTGTAGATTATATATTGTAAAATATATTGTTAATTGATAAACATAATTGTAAATAAGAGATAAATCATTATATATGTCATATTAGAAATTAGGAAATATTTTGTAATACAACCACATGAATTATATCTGTTCTCCTATATTATTATATATAGAGGAACAACCACATGAATTATATCTGTACTTCTATATTATTATATATAGAGGATTCCTCTTTTTGCTTTTCATTCTTCTTTTTTTCCAACTTTACCATCTAAGTGTGGTTTTAAAAAAAAATAAAATTAAAGTTTTTTTTATTTAACTATTTTTTAATTTAATATTTTTATAAAATTAAATAAACCAAAATCATTTACAAAATAAATGAAAACTATCTATGATAAAAAAAGTTAACACACGTAATATTAATAATATATAACAAATGCATATTTAGGTTTTTATTCTTTTTGTATAAAAAAAATTATTTTATGAAAGGATGTAATTGTATGTGATGATCAATTCAGAATTCAGTTTTTCATAAAAAAACAACACATACTGAAATTAATTATCATTTTTCTCGTAATAAAGTAACTTCTGGCATCATTTTTTGTCTCTCATATGTTTTTATCAAGGTATAAAAAGTATTTTTATAAAGACTTTTTAGTTTAAACAAAACATTCAAGATCTTCATGCTTCAAAAGGAAATATTGAGATATTATTATCACAATTATTTATTTTCTTATTAATTAGGAGATATGATCTTAGCCTTTTTATATGAATGTATCTATGAACATTATTTTATGAAATCAATAATAGGTATTTATAAGTCTATTAAGATAACATCAGAGTTAATTTTGAAAATTAAATCTTCTTTCACAATTTTTTTCTTTAAAGATGTTTTAAAAGGTTGAAAAATAAAAATATATTTAAAATATTCTTAGTACTTATTCTTAAAAGTATACAAGAGTATTGAGTGTAGAGAACACATATTAATATTCATAAACTTATATGTGTACAAATACTAAATTATATGTATACTAACATAAAATCAAAATATAATAGATATATAATAAGAAATAACAATGGTGCGCCGAATAACTTCTTTTTATCATAATTTCTACATAAAATTAAAATATAATAGATATATAATAAGAATATGCTAACCTACTTAAAGGTTTGGAAAATCTAACAAAATGGTTTGGTATATTTCTACTTTTTAGTTTTTAGGTGGACTAATTGTAAGACCCTGAAAATTAGAGGAAATGGTAAGTTTTGGGTCATTAGAAGACTAAGAAACTCAAAATGTAACAAATTGTAACAAAAGTACAAAGTATAGTACAAAATACAATGCTGTCGACTTTGACATGGTTTAGTATTTTAATTATTAATTTTTGTTAAAATTAGATCTTGAGTTGATTCTTCTTCCGTTAGAAAGTAGACTCGAATAGCTTCGATTCGAGTACTCATACGTGTAATTCCGACATCGGGAAGGGGTTCAACCAGACTGACAAAGTTGTCCGAGTGAGTGGACACGTTTTTGACGCGTTTTTGACGCGTTTTTGACTGTTTAAACGCGTTTTACTATTTAAACGCGTTTTTAGCCAAATTTTTGGCTATTTAAGGACGTCCCAAGAGCTGGAATGATTCCTAAGTTGAACCAGAGGCTAGAGTACGGAGGTTTTGGAGCAGAGGAACTTTAGAGCTGTGATTTGAGTCGGGGGAACGTTCGCAAAGTGTTTTCGAAAGGCTAGCTAAGGAGAAAACCGTAAGGGGAGCTAACCTTGAGTCTTTTTGTTTCTGTATGATTTTAAATTTGGTATATGTTTAGGATTTTGATTCTCTTTATGATTTTAGAATGAAATTCTGCTTCTGTTGTATCTTTTGAATTGATGTAAGGTTTGGAATTGGGATATGCTTCTGTTTTGATAATTTTGAAGAGATCTTGTTCGTATTAAGTATTTTGAATCGGTGGAAGTTTTTCTTTAGGTATACGTATAGATCGAAGATTTTGAATCTGTTTATGGATTTAAAAGGAGACTAGGTTTTTGATAGGAAATTTTGGATTATACTATTTATCCGCTGCCTTTTATTTATACGTTTAGTTTAGATGTTTATAAGATTTGGATGAATATGGGTTATTGATAGGAGATGAGTTTTTGGACGTCTAGAAAGTCTGTATGATGAAAGGAATAGTCGATACAGCACGGAAAGTGAATTTTCGTGATTTTGGAATGGTAAATTTGCTTGAGCGAATGAGTCAACTCGCTGGAGCGAGTTATGCGTGACAAATTTAGTGTTTTTGACGTTTTGGGAGTTCTGGATGTCCGTTTTGGACGTTCTTTAGGTTGATATGGGGGTTTTTGACCCTTCCGGAGCCATTGGTGAGGGTATCCAAGCTGTTTGAACTACTTAAGGGTTCGAATTAATAGACCATAAAGAGTTATGTGTTAATAAGTGATGTTTCTGTGAGGATGTGAAATGTCTAAGTATGTAAGAGTTATTTTCTTGAGATATGACTAAAGATGATAATATGTTGACATGTGTATTTATGAATGGAAAGTGTGGAATAGAGTTCCAAGGAGGAACTCATTGTTGTTTTTGTGTCAAGTACTGTACGTATGAATATAGGAACTCCGATTTAGGGGTTCATTCTTATGCTCTCAATAGTTTCGATCTCACTTAGAGAGAAAGCTATGTGGTGGAGAGTGGGAAATCCTTACCGAAGATCCACAGTTTGGGGTGGACAGAGTAGGAAGGGTGTAGCTTCAGTGGTTGTATTCATATCCGAAGATCCAGTTTGGGGGACAGAGTAGGATAGAATACTTGAGCTAGCAAGTAAGTGCATCCATATCCGAAGATCCAGTTTGGGGGACAGAGTAGGAAGGGTGTAGCTTCAGTGGTTGTATTCATATCCGAAGATCCAGTTTGGGGGACAGAGTAGGATAGAATACTTGAGCTAGTGAATAAGTGCATCCATATCCGAAGATCCAGTTTGGGGGACAGAGTAGGAAGGATGTAGCTGAGTAAAGTACCACTGTAAGTGTAGAACTAGCTAAGAGTTCAATATTCATACGATTGTTCGGATGAGTGAGTCTACGATGATTATGGTATGTTTATTGTATTATTGAGTAATTTAACTTGTAAGTTGGAAATTTGGTTATTAATTTAATTGACTATAACATTTTATGTTGCATTAGCTCACCCTTGCTTTGTCTGTTGTGTGGTTGTTATTTTGCGTTATGTATTTTGTCTAGCGATGATCATCCGGTGGATGGGAGCAGAAGTTGGTGATGTGCCGGTGGAGCAAGCTTTAGACGGAGGATCGACGGAAGCTTAGTTATAAGAATGAGATTTATATTTTTAGTATCTGTTTTAAGCGTGAAATGTATTTGGTTTGAAATTTGAGTAAGAGATTGTATAATAATGAGGAAAACTGTTATTCCTCCTTCTATCAACTGTTCTATTGTATCAATGATGTAAGAACTCTATTATAGTTTAATGCTATAATAATTGGGATGTTACACTAATGAGCTAAGTTTGATTTTTAAATGATCCGTTGAGCCTAAAACAAGTAGTAGATTCCACTTGAACTTTTAAGTTTTTAAACAAGTCAAAATTATTTAATTAATGAATTTACTATTTTATGATATATATTTAGATAAAGTTCTTTATGAAAAATTTTAAAAAATTAAACTTCTCAATAAATTAAAATTAATTTATTAGCAAATTAAAAAAATAAGAAGACATTGAAACATATAAGAGCTTTTATAAACATAATTTATTTGAAACTTATAAAAATCTCACTTACTTTTTTCAACTAAAACTTTTTTTAAAAGAACGTTTGTCCAAATAAACGTTTGATATATTTTCTCTACGTATGTTAAAATAGATCTCAGTTTTTTTTAATAATAAACTTAATTATTTGTTTGATCTTCATATTAGTGAGAAAGTTTCAAGTTGGTTTTCATTTTCAAAAAAAATCAATTGCATTTTTATTTTTGAAAAAGTGTTTTAATTAAGTCCTTTTCAAAAAATAAAATTATTAATGACATACTATATATATATATATATATATTAATTTTTAATTTTTCTTCGCAAAAAATTTTGTTTTTACATGTGACATGCAACACATCAATACCACATGGTAGAGCAATGCCAAATGTCATTATTTTTATTTCAATTTAGTCTTTATATATGTTTCTTTGATTCAAATTAGTTCTATTTCTTTTTTTCAAAATGGAGGAATATTATCCATCTTCAAATTGAGACCAAATTTATTGGAAAAAGGTATTTATACATAAGAGTATGACCTAAATTAGTAATGTAATTATGCACAACATAATTACAAAATATTTAACAACATAATTACAAAATATTTAATAACCTAATTACAAGAATTTGATTAGCTTAATTATAGAGATTAATTGTTAATTGACATAATTTCAAAATAATAATTTGGACTTTATCACACTCCCACATTCTAAGCGGGAGATTCATAAAAAGAACTTAGGATAAGCCTTTGATGAAGATGTCAACGATCTAATGGCGGGAAAGGACACGAAGAACTCGTGTCTAATCACGTGCTACCTTTTCTCGAACAAAGTGAGTATCCATCTCAATATGTTTTTTGCATTGATGATGTAGAGGATTATTAGATAGATAAAGGACACTAACATTATCACAATATACTAAAGTAACATGAGAGAGGAAAATGAAGCTCTAATAGGAGATTACGAGTCAACAAGATTCAACAACAACATTTGCAACACATAGATATTGAGCCTCTACACTAGAACAAGAAAGAGTATGCTAGAACTTTGAAGATAAGGAAATGAGGTTATCACCAAGAAATACACAGTAACCAAATATGGAGCGTCACTGCAATCAACATCAGTTTAAGAAATAAGTTTCTCAATAGAGGTCGGATAGATGTGCAAACCATATTGTAAGATTCCCTTAACGTCCCACAAAATATGTTTAAAGCCTAGCATGTGCTCATTGCAGGAGGCATACATGTGAAAACATATCTACTGAACAAAATATGAAATGTTAAGGCAAGTGAAGGTGAGATATTGTAGACATTGACAAGACTCCGATACATAGTGGGATTCTCATAAAGTGTGTTAGAGGATATACTAAGCTTTTGCTTAGTACCAATCAGAGTAGCAAAAAGATTGCAAAAAGTCATGCGAATGTATGCAATGATTTCACTATCATGGGTGTTCTGATTGAGGAACAAGTCACCTATATATCTTGTCACAATAATCCAAAAAAAATTAATTCAAAGGACCAAGATTCTTCATAGTAAATTCAGAGACAAAAAGTGTCATGATATATTTGCGAAGGTCATGGGATAAAGTGATGAGAATGATGTCATATCAAAATCATGTCGATAGATGTAAAGAGTAAGCTGAAATATTATACTGAAATCCATTAATAGAAACATTGTTAATACCAAAGAAAAGATATTTGCTTTATAACATAAAGAGTCATTTAAAGGATAAAGTTGAAAAAAATGTATAAAAAAAAAAAATCTTCTTTATATAATATAATAGTATAATATATAAATATGGTTGGGTTACAAAATATTTCCTAATTTCTAATATGACATATATAATGATTTATCTCTTATTTACAATTATATTTATCAAGTAAAAATATCTTTTAAAATATAAAATCTATAATAGCCTGAAGCTCTAAATAGATAAATTAAATGAAATGATTTTTTTTCTCAATAAAAAATAATTATATAATAAGTTTAGTTTAGAAAGTAGTAATTAAAGAACAAGAAGTAATTCTCATTTTAAAAACATTACACTAGAAATATATTAATTGTATTGAATGTTATATTCTCTATGCTAACAAAATTACATTAATGGACACTTAATTGAAACAATTAGTCAAGCACTATTTGCCTAATAGGGTTCGGCATGATATCATAAAAGATGAAGGCAACATAATTTAAATGAGTTTAGCAGGTGTTATCACAAAGTTTTTTAGCATTTCAATAAAATTATTTTAAGAAATGCAATATAAATATAATTCGCCTATAGCAAGTATTTTAATTTTTTTAATATTTCAAAACTATATAGTATTTTATACAGTAAATATAAAAAATAAATATTAATTGAAATTTATTTTATATTAACTTTATTTAAGTTAGTTAACATTTATTATACATGAATTTTATTGAAAAAAAAGTCTATATAAATGCATATATTTCTCTTTATTTTTATGGGATAATCATATAAATAATATTCTTAAAAATAAAATCCGAGAAAGGTACGTAAAGTTTTAGTAACCAACTGCTCTTAGATTAACAATACTTAAGCGCAATATCAAGTGAGACACCCGGGGATTGATAAGGGCGGAGAGTGATCGTCGGTGCAAGAAGTACGATGTGTAAGGGGCACAGACAAGGAGCGGCTCTTGGCAGACTTCCAGTGGAAAGGGCACATGGACGAATCGAACATACACCGGAATGAGAGGGATCTAGAGACTGTATAAGTATGAGACTATACAGTTGAAGGATAGCTTATAGGGATTGATTTGGCTACATATCACCAAAATGCATTTGTTTTTCGGTAGCCTAATCCATAAGAACTCCATGGTTAAACGTGCTTAGCCTGGAGTAATTTATACATTTTTAATTCGACGATACTTGTTATTTATAAAAAAAAAATGTGTATATTTATCTTATTTTTGTGGACAAATCTTTATATTATATCTTCTTAATTTTATGCATTTCTTACATGTCAATACTTTGTTATTGTAAGAAAATACATATATGTCTCTTATTTTTATTGAAATTTGTAAATATTAACGAAAAATTAAAGAAAAAAAAATAATATTTAATTTAATAAGTAATTAATTAAAATATTAACTATATTTAATACAAAATATTAAGAGGTATGTATACAAAATACTTTTTATAATTAAAAGTGTTAGTTTGTGTTAGGAAAAAAATATTCCAAATAAAATCATTAATATGGTATTCCGATCAAATTGACTCATAATATCTCAAATATCACACATGCTTCATGGAGATATCTATTAAATAATCTATATTCACTTAACCCATACTTATTCTTAAGAACATTCATGTGTAATAAAGAAGGAAAATTATAAATTAATGAGAATCTTGCTTTATATTGGTTCCAAATTGGCTAAATTATCTGCACATTTATTTTCTTTCTAAAAACGTCTAAAAGGTTAAAATTCGAGTTGTCAAAGTGAGTTACAACTCGCAGACAAATTCGGCTCACCATGAGTTCGGGTTGGGTTAGATTTTAAAAAAAATGTACTTTTTATATGGGTCAATTTTCAACCCGGCTCATTTAAACTCGGTTGATCGAGGTTAAATCCATGGTGAGTCGAGTTGGCTCACAAATCCACCTAATTTTATTTTATTAATTTATTATCTTATAAAATCCTAAAAAATATCATTCGGCTTGTTATACATGGATTGTATTGTACTTTTTTTTTTATTATTTTGAATTGTCTTGAGTTTAATATCATCATTTTGGAAGTGAAATTTATTTAGATTTGAATTATAAAAAATTTATAATTTTTTTTACTTAAAAAAATTGTAATTATGTGAACTAGTAAGTCAGTCCATTTAACTCAGTAATCTGTGATGGATAGAGTCGAATTTGAATTTTTGTAGTTTGTTAATAAATGAGTTGGGTTGGGTTGGTCAATTAGTAAATTATGATTAAATTAGATATTTGAAGTGTATGTTTGAATATTTTAAATAAAAATATAATTATAAAGAAAAAGACTATATTATATGAGGATTAATCAGATTTTCAAATAAAAGAAGAGTATTGTTAAGGCTAGGATTGAATATTTTTCTTTAATCTGGAGGTAGTATTTGCCTCATATCCAGTGTATCTTAACTAACTCAAACGTGAGAATTAGCATAATTAACTACAATATGGAGAAGGAGAGTGTGTTGGATATTGTTAATTCTTTGATACTGTTTATAATAATATTTTATAAAATTTTACTTCTCTCCCAATATAATAAATTTAATAAAAAAATAAGCACGAAAATACTGGTGAATCATTCCCAGGGTAAGCAACATTTCAGAGAATTAATGCATGGTCCATGTTCCATTAAAGTAAAGAAATTACAGTTATCTTGTTTCCTAATTTGGTGGTAACAAGTAGAATATTTAGAGGTACTTATGTCTGAACTCAATTAATTTAATTTCAGATAATTGGCCTATAAATGCTCTGCAAAGTTCAGATTTCTACCACAAGCAAGATAAGTTATTGAGATTAAAGCTTAATTGGAAGAGAGAAAGTATTTGAAAAATGGGTTCCAAGAGTATTGTATCCGTTACCTTTCTCCTCAGCCTCAACCTTTTTCTGTTTTCCATGGTTAGCTCCAACACCCTTACTCTTGCACCACAGACACCACCGTCACCACCGTCACCACCGTCACCACCACGAGAGTGTCCAGAGCTGGGTTTGTGCGCTGACGTTTTACATTTGGGTGAGAGTGTCCGCCCTGAAAACGGGTGCTGCCCCCTCCTTGGTGATCTTGTGCAGGCTAATGCCACTGTGTGCATTTGCGACATAGCCGACAACCAACTCTTAGGAATGAAGATAGGTACTAACCTTAAGGTGCGGCTGCTATTAAACTTATGTGAACAGAACCAGACCTTCATTTGCAATTAAAAGAACTGATTCCGTAGGAGGGTGCTTGCTCAAAGTTATTGCTTAATGATTATGAATTATACTATAATACTATAATACTATATTCAATAAAGGTTTACACCAATAGATAAATAATACTGAGCACACCTATGCTTCTGTTGTTGTTGTTATTATATATGGGAATGGAGACTCTTACGTACCTTCCTCCATGCATCTTTGTTATCCTCTTTTCTTAAATACAATTACAGACTTTTCCTTTATTGCAAGAACTGATTCCATTCTTCTCTTCTCCCTTTCGTATATTGTTAAAGTATGTATAGTGTAGCCATTTCGGCAAGACAAAAGGAATGGAATAACGTCTTGGTTTAACTGTTATGTTCTTAAGGCTGCAGCGCTCTTTTCCATGCATCGCATTAATATTTTAATAATGTGCTTATTAATTTACACAATTTCATAAGATATTTAAATTTATAATTCAAAATATATAGACAAGTGATCATATGAGAATCAAGGAGAAGATGCTGTATAAAGTAATTTTTACTCGAAAAAATATTTAAATTTGGTACATGAGAATGCATATAATGATAAGACATATCATATATATAACATATGAGAGGTGTTCGTTTTTAAATTCAAATTTAATATTATCGGTTTGTAATATTTATGAATAATCTTTTTATCTTTTTATTAATGGATGTGGTTGATTATTTTACTTTTTAAATGATTAACTTGTCATGTATTATATTGTAAGTTTGATGATTGTATTTGACATAAGAGAAGATAGTAGAAAGGTACCCAGAATTATTAAAAGTTATACATATGTATAATTTAAATCTGAATGTATATTTATCTTCATTTAAAATATGTATGAAATTATGTATTAAATTAAACGATATTTTAGTTTCATAGTGTATGAAATTTTGTTTGGTGAGTTTTGTGAGGTGGAGAATTTAAGAAAGAAAGTATGGGATGGTTGGGATGTGAGGTAGAGAGTAAGAAGGGTGGAAAATGAAAGTTATTTTGCTTCTACATGAAGATAACTCACTGCTTTTTATAATAAAATTATAATAATTAAACAAATTATATAAATAGATAATGCAATTTATTAATATAGATGAAAAAATGATTTAAAATTGTTATTTTATTTACCTAATGAGAAGCCTTAGTAATATAACAATTTTGGGTTCTGAGTCTTAAATACTAATAAGCAGGACTAGCATCTATAGGTAATTTATTACAGAAGAAATTTAAAGGATGTTTAGGTCCAATAATAAGTGTGTAAATAAAAGAAGAAGAAAAAAACAGAGGACTTGTACCAAGCCAGCACATTGTACCAAACATAGGCAGGAGTGATGAAGGTGACACAACTTTGAAACAATAAAAAGAATCAAGCATCAATTCTGAGAGAAATAAATACATTAAAAGAAAATAAAAGAAAATAAAAGAAAAACATCTTACTGCATTTTTTTTTGGCGGAAAATCTCCCCATTGTCATATGCAGCTGCTGTGTGCAAATTGATACTGTCACTCCACTGTACTTTTAAAATATATTGATGAAAGCTTATTTTAATGTTTTAAAATATATTAAAAAAGATTTTAACCTATCAGTATTTTTTTTTTGACAACCCCAAAAAGTTCAATAAAAAATATGAGCTTGTTATGTACTTCATATTTTTTATATTTATCTTTCGTTCAATAAAAGTTTTATCACCAACTCAATTTCGAGAAAAAAATAATTTATTAATGATTATTTATTAATTTCATATACTTCTTGCATTTTTCATGAGAAAAATCTTATAATTTTTTTACTTTATGCTATTAAAATTATTTGTTAGATCCTCCCCATCTCGGCGTCAGTCTCA
Organism: Vigna hirtella; assembly: GCA_027742795.1. Lineage (NCBI taxonomy): Eukaryota > Viridiplantae > Streptophyta > Magnoliopsida > Fabales > Fabaceae > Vigna > Vigna hirtella. The sequence goes on along the minus strand of JAHCHA010010662.1, from coordinate 6,029 downwards.
AGAGAGTATGTGTTAGAGTCTAACACCAACATTTAAAATTATTACATAAATTATTACATAGCACCCTTTCAAGGGTCATCAAAACAGGTTATTTTGAAGGAGTACTGAAACATTCACAGTTAAAATTAACAATTCAAACCACTTCTTTAAACTCAGGTTGTACAAAACAACTTTCACTTCTTACAGGCTCCATCACGAGAACAAGAACGCATAAACAGCAGCACAACACAGTTGTTGTATTACATAGTATCATGTGTGGACGTTGTTTATTGATAATAATAGTATAGGTAATGTAGTGTCCATTAGTATTATGCACAAGCACAATGTAGCAGACACCAACATAACGTCCTTAACTTGAAACATACAAACAAACATCATCGTAAAAGTAAAATAAACACAGCAGAACATATATCTCACATATTACGTAGTTTTAATTCAATTGCATGCATCGAAGTCGCCGTCATCATCTCGTTCACAAGAGTTTAATATTATTCTGATGACAACTCGAGGTGGAATGGGGAATATTCCATTATTACTGAGTTTGATTGCGACGCAAAGGCACGCAGCAGCATCACCGTTGTCAAGATGCCGGACACGTTGAATTAGATGGCGGTTGGCTGTCATCCATGGAGGCGGAAATAAGCATGGAAGAGGAGAGGAGGATGAGAAATAGAGCAACGGCTGCAATACTATTGCAACCCATTTTCTGAACCATTTCTCTTCAAAGCTTAATTGGAGAACTAGAGTTCTTCCTTGTAGATAGCGGAACTTTTTGTGAGGCTATATATAGGCCAAGGATTTTTTTTTTCTTCCTGAAGGAGTTAAACTTCTTAAATTAAATTAACATATTGTTTATGGTGAAAATTCTTTTGAGTAATGGATTAAAGATTCATCAACTTTTTCACTCTTAACTTATTTTATGTAGTGGGATAAACTTGTGTTTATGATTTTTATATTCAAATTACAAATGTTTTAGCTTTGAACTAAAAAGAAAAAACGACATTAATTTTAAAAGTATATCATTTCATTATTAAAATAGTTGTTGAAATATTGTTTCAAGCAAATAACCAACCCATTTAAATATGTCACTTCGAATATTAAGATAAAGATATAATAAATTATTAGATTATAATATGTTTTTATTAGTTTCACTGACATTTTAAAATAGACTGTTCAAAATTTAATAAGAATTTTAAAATTTAGAAATAAATCTCCAGAACGAAACAAAAAGTCAAGACAGTTAAAAATTTAATTAGAATTGTTTGATACATTTGTTGTTGAAAATAAGACCTTTCAACCATAGCTAAAAACCATGTTAATTATGAATGACTTTTAGCTATGTTTACATTAACAATTCTCATTGGAAGTGGGAAAGAAGCTAGAATTCAATTGTTATAACTATCATTATTTATTATACTTGTTTTATTTTATCTTGCAAAGCAATATCTTGAATTTGCATTAAATCAATGTTTCAAATTAAATCACAATTCATAAAAAATTAACTATTTATAGGATTAAATATATTTTTGTCTTTGTGAAAATTAAAATCAGTTTCTCCTCAAAAACTTAGAATTATTTTAGTTTTCTATCTCTTTAAATATATAAATTTAGTAATTTTAATCACAGTTTGAATGTTTATTTAGTTCTCTTCAAATTTTTTATCACTTGGGTGGTGAGAATTTCATAGGAGAGTATAACTAGTTATTTGAGCCTAAAATATTGTCACTTGAGTGATAATGGTAACACTTAAAACAAAATTAATCTAAGTAATGACTATTCATTTTTTGAGTATCATTTAAATAACATTTCAATGTTCCAGTGAAATTTGCATAAAATTGAAAAATTAGTAGAACGACAAATTATACACTATTAAAAATGATAACCTTATAGAGAATTTAAGTGAGTATGAAATATATAAGTAAAAATAATAAAGTTGAATAACATATTAAAAAGAATAAACTTATTTTAGGATGGAAATAATCTCAATCCTTTTAAATGAATTTTAGTTTCATTGATGTTATAAGGTGATATAGTCATAAAAGTTAAAAGAGAGAGTAAAATAGACTGTGGATTCAACTCCTCCACTAACATTTAAGAGTTATAATGTTGACTTAATAAATTTGAAAAAGAGAGTGAAAATATTGTGAGTTCAACTCATCACTCTCTAACAAAATACTAACAACTAACATTTATAAATAAAAAAAACAAATATTCTTTTACCACTTACTATGGGACTACTATCAATTATTTACACCATATTTAAATTATCTTAAATGATACACTAAAACCGTACAATTTATTAAATATAATTATGCATTTAAATATTTAATTTTTTATTTTATTTTATTGATAAAATACGTATTTAATTTTGTTATTTTATCATATTTTGACCTATGCCAAACGAACAAATTTCAACCACTGTTGCGGGTATCAACCCAATTTTGTTTTTTAAATTATTCGAAAAAATATATATAAAAGCTTTCAGACCTTTAAAAAATTATATAATATGCTTAGTAATTGAATTTCTCAAAATTTCTTGGCGTTGAAAATAAATTTGATATTTTGTTTTTGTAAGCTGTAATTAAGATATGGAATCTAATTCCTCTCGTACTTTTTTTGGTGATGGCATAATTCCTCTCATACAATTGTAATAATAATTATATGAATGCGAGCGAAATGGAATATTACTTTATTGTGAATATTTTTACTTGAAAAATATTTATATAATTCTATTATTTGAAAAACTCATTTTTTTTTATCAAATAATAAATAATATATTAATTATAAAAAGTATTTAGTGTGCTTTAACTTTTTTACACACCCAAAACAACACAGAAACCAAATATATAAACAACCGAGATCAAATTTATGATTTATTTATTTTTAAATAAACTTTGCTAATCAGATAGTAATTTGTTTGCCACTATTGTCCAGACACATCCTTGTTTATTTCATTAAATGAGGTTAATTTGAGGAAAATGATTATGGATAAATAAGCTAATTTTTCAAATCTCATTAAATGTAGTTTCAATACAATAAGATTGAACATTAATTCTGTGAGATGTCATAAATTTACGTGGAATTCAGGAAAAAATCGTTACGTATACGGAAGCACCTCTTCTAAATCTGTTGATACATGGGACAAAAGGAAAAAAACAATTTCATGTAACATATTAAAGTTGAATTTTAGTGTAAGACCATCAAAAATATTTACCTTAATAGTAATAATTTTATTATTAATAGTAAATTTTTTTGTGAGTGAAAAATATAATAAGTTTTTAAAATGTGAAGTCATTATTAAGGAATCCATTATAAATCCATTATGTAAGTGGTGAATCCATTATGTAAGTGGTGAAATTAAAATAATAAATAATATTAAAAAAATATGATGAATAGTAAAGTTTTTGGACTATAAATAGCAAGCATGGGAAATGCTAAAAACTTGCACCAAAAATTTAGAAAAATTTTGAGAGAAGAGAGTTGGAGGAAATTCTAGTTGCAGATGGGAAATTCTAGTTGCAGAGGGGAAATTCTGGAAGTTTTCGGGAAACAATTTCTAAGCACGAGATTAAGTCTGGAATCGAGGTAGGGCAGCTAATCCTTTTTATATATGATTTTTATGCATGTTATGATCATGAATATGAGTTATGAATATGTTAAAATTTTGATAATGGTAGTTATCTATTCATTTGTATAAATTTAGTTTTCATGATTATAATTTTCTTATTTTTGCATTGTTTTTACCATTGGATTTAGCTAAAAATTTAATATATAAATCCTAAGACCTATTTCTTCACTTTGACCGTTAGGATCATCAATTAGAAGTCTCTACTTGGAGAAATAAATTCTGCATGTTTAAGTAAATTAATTACCCCTGTAGTTCTGTTACTGAGTCCTCTCGGTAAAATATAGATTCTGACCTATTTGACCGTTAGATCAACCTGCAAATTTGATATATGATTCTTAGGATATATTACTACACTTTGACCGATCGGATTTGTAATTGGAAGTCTATGTTTTGAGAAAGTAATTTTGAAAGTTTGAAAAATCTGATGAACACTTTATTTCTATTCTTAAGTTATCATGGTAAAAACTTCATATATATTTTATTTACCGTTAGATTGAGCCCAAAATTTAGTATGTAGTTCATAAGACATATTAAGTCATCTTGACCGTTCAGATTTGTAATTATATGTTTGTGCTTAGAGGAATTGGTTTCGCATTTTGAGTATAACCGAAAACCACTTAAAATTCTGTCCCTGACTTACCTCGGTAAAACCTCAATATCTATCTAGTTAACTTTTAGATCAACCTGAAATTTTAATATGTAGTTTTTAACACATAGTGAATTACTTTGACCGTTCAGATTTGAAATTGGAGTTATAAATTTAGAGATATTAATTTCGTATCTTCTTAGGGATCTCAATATTGCTTAATTTCTGTTTTTGGACCATTTATACAAAATTATGAGTTCTGCCTTATTAACCGTTGGATTGGACTGAAAATTTTACCACATGATCTAAACATGTTGTTAATTAGTTTGATGGATTCAGATATTTAATTAATGATATGAGTGAAGAGAAAATTTTTACGAAATAGTAAATTTATTTGAATTGAGTAAAATCTTGAATAATTATATTCTTAAATTTTATGTGTAGTTGTATTTTGAAGATTGGAAGATGAGTAATACAATATATTATATATTAGAAAATTAAATTATATTGAATTTCGGTGTAAATATTATATGCTGTTGTTTTAAATCTGTAAATAAGAAATTTGTTAAAAACTAGTTGAGGAACACTTTGGCTAAGGAAAGACTTGGTACTTAAGTTGTCCATTGTGGCGCACCTCTCTTTCCTGAAAGTCTACTCGACAAGTTTTTAACTTAAATCCTATTGAACAGATTTTGTACTGTTAAATTATTGTGCAATATATCTTGTTGGAATGGAAATGTATGATGAATTCATGTTATTGTGGTAGATATGAAATTATGAATTATAATTGTGATGATTGTATTTTATTATATTGCAATTGAATTTATGCGTCTAAACATGATATGAGTATTATGGGGAGATTTTGTAAGGGTATAATGTGAGTTGAGGAATATGAGTATGGTATGAGTCTCGTGGAGAGATTCAGTAATGTTATGGTATTTGTGTATATGTTGATGTTGAGGGTCCCGTAGTTGGAGGTTATCCTGATACTCTAATAATAATCCAGTTTCAAGTAGAGAAGGATGAATTATGTGGTGAGAGGAGCAGGAGGTCCTGGTCTATGTGCCGGTTTTGGACATAGTGAGGGGACTAACCTTGTGAATGGTATGATGTATTTTGGAAGTGTATTGTAAGAAGAAGTAGAAGTCATTACAAGTGCATAACCTCCCGTGACCGCTCATCAACGTATCATCCGGATGAGTGTCTATTGGGTATTGTGGTGTTTATTGGGTATTGTGGGACGAGTGTCCAATAGGAATTGTGGTACGATGGTATGAGGTTGTCTGACATAATTATTATATGATGTTTATATTGAAGTAATTATGCATATTTTATAAATGATTTGTTGCATGTTAGCTCACCCTACTTGTTTGTGTTTGTGTATGTGCGATGATCGTATAATTCGTTATACGGGAGCAGATGAAGAAATGTCGTCTGATCCAGTGCCGATGAAGAAAGAAATAGAAGAATAGATTAGAAGAATTTGAGTTTTAATTATGAGTTTGTAGTTGAAACCTGAGTTTCAAAAATATGTATAGATATATATATCAACTACAAATTTTTCAAGTGTGAGATTACGAGATATTACCGTAAATGTAATGTTAATATAAATAAATTATGAAGTATTCCATGTTAAATTGTGGGATGTTACATAGAGTAACTTTTATTTTAAATTTACGTGGAATGAAATGTATTTTTATCATACAAAATACTTATCTATCAATTCAATTTATTTATTTTTAGTGTGTTATTTACATATACTCGTGATTATATATATATATATATATATATATATATATATATATATATAAATAA
>JAHCHA010010661.1:0-16842 GCA_027742795.1 Vigna hirtella | reverse complement strand
TGAGCAAAGAGGAAAAACCCTAACTACTGATGAAAGAAAGCATAGGTCTTAAATATAAGATGTAAAAACAAATTCCATATATGAGAGTTTCACAAGACTACATTGATTCCCCAACAACAATACAAGGTTTAGTTCACCATATTCATGGTGAAACTAGATGAATAATAATGGAAGAATGAAAGATAAAACCCTAGAAAGGTGAAGAGGTAGCCTGAGCATCCAAGATCCTCCTTCAAAGGGGTGGAAGAGAGAGTGTTTGCTTCGTTTCTGCCAAAGATACAAACCCTAGGACGCCCTAAAGCTTATATACTATTCTAAAATTACAGAAAATTTAGACCCAAGCCCATAAGTGTGCCGCTGAGCGGTAAAGTATTGCTCAGCGGTAAGTGCGTGAGTTGGTTTCTTCCCCTCAGCGACCATTTTGCCCCTCAGCGGATCCCCCGTGAACTCCTGAGTGCCGCTCAGCGGTAAACTGCCGTTGAGCGGTAGTTGCGGCTTCTTCTTTTGCACTTTTTGATGTCTTTTCTGATTCCATCTCTCTCCTTCTTCACTTCTTTCACCAAATTCACCTTAAAACCTGCACAAAAACACTGAAATCAAGCATAAACCTGTCCAGCTCTCTTATTTCTGAAAATATGACCAAAAGCATGATTTCAAGCTAGTTTCTAAGTGTTAAAGGTTGCTTTTAGTATAAATTTTAAGCATAAAAATAACAGTTTTTCAACTGTTATCACCTACAAAAATAGGGATGTTTTAAATGATTAAACCTTATTTTTATACTTAATTTTGATGTTAAAAACACCCTTTATGACTTAGAAACTAGCTTGAAATCATGCTTTTATTTAAGTTGTGAGAATAAGAGAGTTGAAGGTGGTATTATTGGTTTTATGCTTGCTTTTCCTTGTTTTGATACGAATTAAGATGAATTGGATGAAGAAGTTGAAGTAGCAAGGAGTTGGAGTCAGGAAAGGCTGGAAAAGTATCACACAGAAGAATCGCACATAGCGTTGAGCTTCATTTTGGGGCGTTGAGCGCCAATTTCTTCTGTCTCACGCCGAGCGCCACCGTTGAGCGCCACGTTCATAGTATCAATGAAGTGAAGGAGAAGTCTACAACCTAAAACAGATTCCAAAAATCAAGAGAAGCATGCAAAACTATACATAAGACACAACAAAAATAACCTAGAAAACAAGGATTTCAAACCAATCATAGTATCAATGAAGTGAAGGAGAAGTCTACAACCTAAAACAGATTCCAAAAATCAAGAAAAGCATGCAAAACTGTTGATAACAGTTGAAAAACTGTTATTTTCATGCTTAAAATTGATACTAAAAGCAACCTTAGAAACTAGCTTGGAATCCTGCTTTTGTTCATATTTTTGGAAATAAGAGAGTTGGACAGGTTTATGCTTGATTTCAGTGTTTTATGCAGGTTTTAAGGTGAATTTGGTGAAAGAAGTGAAGAAGGATAGAGATGGAATCAGAAAAGAACTTAAAAAGTGAAAAAGAAGAAGCCGCAAGTACCGCTCAGCGGCAGTTTACCGCTGAGCGGCACTCAGGAACACCCGTTGGCTTCGCTGAGGGGTGAAAGTGCATCTGAGGGGAAAATTGACTACGCGCTGGTACCGATGAGCGGCAGTTTACCGCTGAGCGGTGGTCTTTTCGGCTTAGGCCCACTTTTCTGTAATGTTACGAATAATATATAAGCTTTAGGACTTCCTAGGGTTTGTATCTTTGGCTGAGACGAAGCAAACACTCACTTTTCCATCCCTTGGAGGAAGATCTTGGATGCTCAGGCTACCTACTCATCTTTCTAGGGTTGTATCTTTCATTCTTTCATTATTGTTCATCTAGTTTCACCATGAATATGGTGAACTAAACCTTGTATTGTTGTTGGGGAATCAATGTAATCTTGTGAAACTCTCATATATGGAACTTGTGTTTAAACATCTTATTTGAGATACATGCTTTCTTTCATCATTAGTTAGGGTTTTTCCTCTTTGATCAAAGCATGCATTGTTTAACTCATTCGATGTCATGATTATTGATTTTGTCGATATGGGAACGTACGGGGAAATCTAGATCCGGGGAAATTCTCCCAATAGCATATTGCCTAGACATAGGAATATGAGGGTTGGTTGTCGATAAGCTTCTGTGCTTCAGAATTAATTATTAGGGATGCTAGGAATTGTATGAACTCGTGATTAAGGATAGGCCTTCTTGCAAGGTGATTTAGAGAGTGGCATTAACATTGATGAAAAGATTGATGAATTCCTAAAAGTATATGAGAGTGGATAAGATGAAATTGATAACCCCAACAACGTACTCATGCATCTAATTCGTTCAAGTGTTTGTATTCCTCTTTTCCATTGATCAAATTCATGCATACATGTTTAATTATTGTCTTTTTGCATTTAAAACCTATAATCAATTGTTCACAAGTCTTAAATAATCAACAAATCATATAACTAACTAGGCCGTGAGCCTTTTGGGGAGAACGATACTTGGTCTTACCGAGTTTTATTACTTGAAATGATTCGATCACACTTGCCGAGGGTGAAACAAGTTTTTGGCCCCGTTTTTCGGTGTTCATAAATTTGTCATCAACTGTACACAAGACACAACAAAAACAACCTAGAAAACAAAACCTAAACAAAGAAAAATCTCACCCAATAGACCACACTTAAACTACACAATGTCCTCAGTGTGTCAAAAACATCAACTCAACAATAAAAACAGTCAAAAGATATAGTCAAAGTGCAATAAAAGTGAGAAAGAAAGGAGAAAAGAAAACTCCCTAAGTCAGGGGGAAAATGAAGTTGGCTCTAGCAAAGACGTCTCCTCGAGCACTGCATCCAACATAGAAAGAAGGATTGTTGAGGAAAGGCTTTAGTCTGTGCTCATTAACCTTGAAGCTTTTAGTTGTGGATGGACTTTTGATCTCAACTGCACCATAAGGATAAACATTAGTCACAACAAAAGGTCCAATCCACTTTGATCTTAACTAACTCCCCATGAGTCCGAGCCTAGAGTTATACAATAAAACCTATTGGCCAACCTCGAAGTCCTTTCTAACAATTGAACTATCATGGAACTTCTTTGTCCTTTCCTTGTAGAACTTCAAGTTCTCATAGGCCTCCAATCGGATCTCATCAAGCTCATTCAATTGCAACTTTCTTTCCTCTCCAACTTGATCCATGGAGAAGTTGCAAGACTTCACAGCCTAGTATGCCCCCACGCTCTATCTCAACTAGTAAATGACATTCCTTTCCAAAGACAACCCGATAAGGAGACATCCCTATAGGTGCTTTGTAGGCAGTCCTATTAGCCCAAAGAGCATCGTCCAACCTATTGCTTCAGTCCTTCCTGTTGGGTTGGACAATCTTCTCCAAAATCCTCTTAATCTCCCTGTTTGAGATTTCAGCTTGCCCATTGGTTTGGGGGTGGTATGGTGTAGAGACTTTGTGAACCACCCCATACTTCTTGAGCAACGCTTGCATGGATCTGTAGCACAAATGGGTTCCTTGATCACTAATAATTTCTCTGGGCACTCCAAACCTGCAAAAAAGGTGAGACCTAACAAAATCCACAACAACCTGAGCATCATTAGTCCTGGTGGCTCTAGCTTCCACCCATTTTGAAACATAATTTATAACTAGGAGAATGTAAGAGAAACCAAAAGAAACAGGAAAAGGACCCATAAAATCTATATCCCAAACATCAAATACCTCACAAAACAGCATGGGCTATTGAGGCATCTGTTGTCTCTAAGAAAGTGATCCTCCTACTCTTTGATATGACTCGCAGGTGCTACAAATCCTCTCTACATCCTTGAAGATAGAGGGCCAATAAAAACCGCAATCAAGCACCCTGCAAGCCGTTCTTTGAATCCCTACACTAGTGTAGAAAATGCCTTTAACGTCACCCTTTAGACGTCCGACCCTCGAATATCCAACGTAAAAAATGACCGGTGGCTTTTTTCGTAAATAAAACAACTATTTAGACGTCTGTTATGGGGGGCTCCGACTTCTAAAGCCATTTAGACGTCTCTTATGGGGGGAACCGACTTCTAATACCAGCCCAGAAATTTAAAAAGCCACTTTTTGACTCCATTTAGACGTCTAATCCCGCCACTCCGACTTCTAAAGCCATTTAGGCGTTTGTTACTAGAGGAACTGACTTCTAAATACTCAGTCCGGAAATTTAAAAAGTCACTTTTGTACTCCATTTAGATGTATGATCCCGCCACTCCGACTTCTAAAGCCATTTAGACGTCTGTTATGGGGAGAACCAAATTTTAAATACTCAGCCCAGTGTTGATGGATTGGCAAGTGTACCAAATCGCACAAGTAATATAAAATGGTAAGACCAAGTATCGTATCCCAGAAGACTCTCGACACTAAACAGTTGTGTGATGACTCGATTAATTAAGACTTAAATAAAATGAGATCATTGGTTTAAGATGCAAGAACAGAAAATTAAATATGAATGTAGTTTGATCACTAGAAGAGTAACACAAAGATGAACGAATGTTGTTTATAACGAGATGAGTATGTTGTTAGGGTTAGATTTCACCAAGTTCCCTCTCATGTATGTAAGAATTCTTCTTTATCCATTAATGTTAATGTCACTCACTAAATTACCTAAACCCGATCCCTCGGCGAATAAACCTGTCCTAGTTCATGCAATTCCTAGCATTCCTAGCAATTAAATGTGAAGATCCGAGACCTTCACACGACCAAGACTCATACCCTCATCCCTGAGAAATATTACTCTTGGGAGAATTCAACAAGAACCTGAATTGTAAGGAACCTCCCAACACACATGCAATTCATAAATCATGCGATGAATAAGTTAAACAAAGCATGTAATAAGCACAGATGAATTACTCTAACAATTAATGAAAAAGCATATGGAATTAAGAATCAATTCAAATACATGAGAGTTCACAAGGTTTCATCATTCCCCAACAACAAATAGACTTTAGTTCCCCATAGACATGGAGAAACTACATGAATAATAGAAAAGCATGACATAGCAAAACTCTAAAAGTAGTGGAAGGATGCTTTCGCATCCAAATCCAAGTGCTGCTCCAGCCAAAGATAAAAAACCTAGCCACGAACTGGCGCTCAAGCGCCCTAAGTGGGGCGCTCGGGCGGTGTGCGACACCTTCTGGCGCTCAAGCCCCCTTTGAGGGGCGTTGATAACGCTTGAAAAACCGTTATTTTTATACTCAATTTTGATATTAAAAACACCCTTTCTAACTTAGAAACTTGTTTTAACTCATGTTTTTGCTTTAGTTTTGTGAATAAGAGAGTTGAAGGTGAATTTAATGGTTTTGTGCTAGATTCCCCTTATTTTGTACGCTATTGGAATGATTTGAAAGAAGAGTTAAAGTACAGAATTGTTGGAATGCAGAAAAATCAACCAGAATGCAGAAAAGTAAACCAGAGTGTACAAAAGTCAACCAGAATGCAGAAAAATCAACCAGAGTGCAGAAAACGTTGTGTTAAGCGCCAGTTTTGAGTGCCGCAACTACCGTTGAGCACCGTTTTGGGGCGCTGAGCGCCAACGACGTGGGCTTGGACTTGTTTTCTGTTATTTTTATGGGCTTGGACCTGTTTTCTCTTATTTTTATGCTATATTTAAGGACTTGCACGTCCTAAGGATTGTATCTTTTGATGGTTTAAGCACATAAACACACTTTTCACCCCTTAGGGGTACATTTGGGGATGGTGACGACTTTCCTCTTCTCTTTCTCGGGTTTTTTCTATCTCTTCCATTCTTTCATTCTATTGTTCATCTAGTTCTTCCATTTGTTGTTGGGAAAGATGTAACCTCTTAAACTCTCATGTATTGAATTGATTCTTGATTATATATACCTTACTTCATTAATTGTTAGGGTGTTTCCTCTATACTCTATGCATGCTTTGTTTAACTCATTCAATTGCATGATTATTGATTTTGTCGATATGGACACTTACGGGGAAATCTAGAACTGGGGAAATTCTCCCGGAAGCAATATTACCTAAACATAGGAATAGGAGGATCGGTTGCCTATAAGCTTCTGTGCAAATATAATGCATGATTAATGGCTAGGGAGACAAGATATTGTGAACTAGTGATTATGATTAGGCTTTCTTCTGCGAGACATCAGGTTTAAGGTAAATTAGAAAGTGGCATTAACATTAATGAAGAAGATGACTTCATATATACATGAGAGTAAATTAGGTGAAATATAAACCCAACAACAATATCATCAACTTCATCCATTCATTCTTGTGTTTAGCCTCAATTAATCAAATTTCATTCTTGTTTATTTTATTACATTTGCATCCAAAAACCCCAAAATTTGTTCTTTAGAGTCTTAATTAGTTGAGTAATCACATAACTGCTTAGTGCCGTGAGTCTCTTGGGAAACAATACTTGGTCTTACCATTTATTATTACTTGATACGATTCGGTTCACTTGTCGAGGTCTTAACAAGTTTTTGACTCCGTTTTCGGGGATTAAAAATTTATTTATCAAGTTTTTGGCGTCGTTGCCGGGGACTCGTGCTATAACTATTCTATTTGTGTGATTCTTAACCGATTAGACTTTTTATCTTTTTATTTTTTATTTTTTTTATCTTTCTATCTTTTTCTCTTTTTCTCTTTTTATCTTTTTATCTTTTTAGTTTTTTTTTTATCTTTTTATTTTTTTCTTTTTATTTGTTTATCTTTTTATTCTTATTTTATCTTTTTATCTTTTTATCTTTTTACCTTTTTATTTTTATTTTTATCTTTCTATCTTTCTATCTTTTTATCTTTTTATCTTTCTATCTCTACATTTTTTTCTTTTTAATTTTTTATCTTTTTATCTTTCTATCTTTCTATCTTTTTATCTTTTTATCTTTCTGTCTCTTCATCTTTTTATCTTTATAATTTTTTATCTGTTTGTGCTAATTGGGTGCTCTAGTGCAGTGTTCCTTAGTGTTTGCAAGATGAAATTCGAAAATTTTTACTAGGAGTACACAATCTTCAAGAGAAGAAGGACAAAGAAGGTCGTAGGGCGCGCTTAGGCGCCCCATTAAGGGCGTTGCGCGCCATCCTTCAAGTGTCATGTTCACCAAGTTTTATGCATGAAGTGGTTAAAAATATCAAAGAGAATGGAGTTATTAAGATTGAGGCTCCTTATTCAAGGAGGGTAAAGATGGTGAACAAGAAGATGTTGCAGATAAGTTGGTGTGATTAAAGCAAAAGGAACACCTACATCATAGATGCATATTGTGCTTAATGGTGTCAAGCTCGTGACGTTAAACAAGCGCATATTGGGAGGCAGCCCAGTTTCGAACTTTTTCTTTTAAATTTGATTTTGCTTTGCATATGACACCATCTACTGATGGATGTTGGACAACATCTACTGATGGATGCTAGAAGGACTCAGATGACAACATCTACTGATGGATGTTGTTATGATAAGGATGATGATTGATAGCATCAACTGATGGATGTTATGTGATTAAGTGTCTGTTGGTGGATCCTACTAAAGGCGTCTACTGATGGATGCCGATGAAGATGAGTGATGACAAATTTATTGAACACCAAAAAACGACGCCACAAACTTGTTTAACAATCGGCAAGTGTAACCGAATCGTATCAAGTAATAAACTCGGTAAGACCAAGTATCGTTCTCCCAAAGGACTCACGGCCTAGTTAGTTATATGATTTGTTGATTATTTAAGACTTGTGAACAATTCATTGTAGGTTTTAAATGCAAGAGACAATAATTAAACATGTATGCATGAATTTTATCAATGGAAAAGAGGAATACAAACACTTTAATGAATTAGATGGATGAGTATGTTGTTGGGGTTATCAATTTCATCTTATCCACTCTCATATACTTTAGGAATTCAACATTCTTTTCATCAATGCTAATGCCACTCTCTAAATCACCTTGCAAGAAGGCCTATCCTTAATTACGAGTTCATACAATTCCTAGCATTCCTAGTAATTAATTCTGAAGTGCAGAAGCTTAAAGGCAACCAATATGCTATTGGGAGAAATTCCCCGGATCTAGATTTCCCCGTACGTTCCCATATCGACAAAATCAATAATCATGGCAATGAATGAGTTAAACAAAGCAAGCTTTAAGCAAAGAGGAAAAACCCTAACTAATGATGAAAGAAAGCATATATCTTAAAATAAGATGTTAAAACACAAATTCCATATATGAGAGTTTCACAAGACTACATTGATTCCCCAACAACAATACAAGGTTTAGTTCACCATATTCATGGTGAAACTAGATGAACAATAATGGAAGAATGAAAGATAGAACCTGATGACAAATTTATGAACACCGAAAAACGGCGCCACAAACTTGTTGAACAATCGGCAAGTGTGACCGAATCGTATCAAGTAATAAAACTAGGTAAGACCAAGTATCGTTTTCCCAAAGGACTCACGTCCTAGTTAGCTATATGATTTGTTGATTATTTAAGACTTGTTAACAATTGATTGTAGGGTTTAAATGCAAAAGACAATAATTAAACATGTATGCATGAATTTGATCAATCGAAAAGAGGAATACAAACACTTTAATGAATTAGATGGATGAGTATGTTGTTGGGGTTATCAATTTCATCTTTTGCCACTCTCATATACTTTAGGAATTCATCATTCTTTTCATCAATGCTAATGCCACTCTCTAAATCACCTTGCAAGAAGGCCTATCCTTAATTACGAGTTCATACAATTCCTAGCATTCCTTGTAATTAATTCTGAAGTGCATAAGCTTAAAGGCAACCAATATGCTATTGGGAGAAATTCCCCGGATCTAGATTTCCCCGTACGTTCCCATATCGAAGAAATCAATAATCATGGCAATGAATGAGTTAAACAAAGCAAGCTTTAAGCAAAGAGGAAAAACCCTAACTAATGATGAAAGAAAGCATAAGTCTTAAAATAAGATGTTAAAACAAATTCCATATATGAGAGTTTCAAAAGACTACATTGATTCCCCAACAACAATACAAGGTTTAGTTCACCATATTCATGGTGAAACTAGATGAACAATAATGGAAGAATGAAAGATAGAACCCTAGAAAGATGAGGAGGTAGCCTGAGCATCCAAGATCTTCCTTCAAGGGGTGGAAAAGCGAGTGTTTGCTTCGTCTCAGCCAAAGATACAAACCCTCGGACGTCCTAAAGCTTATATACTATTCTAAAATATACGGAAAATTAGGCCCAAGCCCAAAATAGTGCGGCTCAGCGGTAAGTGCGTGAGTTGATTCCTCCCCCTCAGCGGCATTTTCACCCCTCAACGGATCCAACGTGAGTTCCTGAGTGCCGCTCAGCGGTAAACTGCCACTGAGCGGTAGTTGCGACCTCTCCTTTTGCACTTTTTGATGTCTTTTCTGATTCCATCTCTATCCTTCTTCACTTCTTTTACTAAATTCACCTTAAAACCTGCATAAAACACTGAAATCAAGCATAAACCTGTCCAGCTCTCTTATTTCTAAAAATATGACCAAAAGCATGATTTCAAGTTAATTTCTAAGTGTTAAAGGTTGCTTTTAGTATCAATTTTAAGCATGAAAATAATAGTTTTTCAACTATTATCACAACCCCAAACTTAGAACTTTGCTTGTCCTCAAGCAAACAAAATGTGACTCAATCTTCTACCAATCAATACAATAGTTTACTCATTCAACAATCCTCTTTTCAAGATAAGTAAAAACTTCGATTAAGCTCATGACAAAGACTTCAATCAAGACATACACATGCTTTAATGTTCACAAAGTCACTTAATATCCTACAAATGCTATTTTTCATGAATGATCAATCAACTAAGCATGGATGTTCATGTGCACATGGAATATTTCCTCACTAAGTAAAGTGTTTCACTCAAACACACAAGTGTATAAGAGGTAGTCACTCATTCACTCTACCATCACAATGTCACATGAATTTACTTTGCCTTTCATTTAACCACAATCAAAAACACTTACAAGTAAACATCATCACAAGGACTTTTCTATGGCTTATAATGTGGCTGGGCTAACAAGAAAATTGGTTTTTCTAGATCACAAAACCCTTGACTTAAGAGAATCATATAAACACAACCATTCTTACTTATTCCCCACTTTCCTTTGCATTGAGCTTTGCTTTTTCTTTTCTTTCTCTTTTTCTTTCTTTTTTTTTTCACATACTTAGTTCTTAGCTCTTAGCTCAATGCTTTCAATTTCCCTTTCTATTTTCCAACAACCCCAAACTTGAACATTTGTCAATACCACAAAGTATTTTCTACTTATGATACAAGAAGGCCTAGCACCATTGGACCTATCACAAGAGGGATGATCAAGAAGCTACAAGATGAGTACTCTCCCAAAGGCCAAACCCTCGTTGCTATCTTTGGATGGAAGATTGGAGACCTAGAAGATGCTTTTAAGATGCCAAAACATGGAGAAGGGTAAAAGTGGACTTTGGCACATAGGGGGGGTGTGCGCATAGTAGCCTAAGGGGTAGTATTAGCTTATTTTAATCCCACTTATGCGCCTATGTAATAAGCCACGTGAATAATATGGCTTCTAGAAAGCCATCACACTTTGCACATGTGGGTGAGGTGGCACTTGATCCGTATTTTGTGGATCTCCTTACCTCACATGCATTACATTGCATTGACTTGAGATTTAGCTATATAATCTCCTAGGATAAGCATGTATTTCACTTTTGGATTTTTAGTAAAGAATTTCTGCTGAAATGCATAGTAAATTCCTTCTCCAAGAGTCTCTTCTTAGCTTGATTTCCATTGCAACTTCCTTCCACTCTAGGAAGCCTTCTGAGTTGTGAATCACCTCTCCAAGCTAGCCTCCATCTCCATTCACCATAAACACCTATCATCCGCTGCTTCACATCCTAAGTTCTTCACCAATCTGTTCCAGAAATTCCAATTCTGAACCACAATCTGCAGCTGCTACTGCTACTGTTCCATTGGTTTCAGCAGCTGTCCAAGTTTCCTTGCACCTCCAATCTCACGGTTCTGCTTCTCTACATCTTCTAGGATGTATCAACTTAACTCAAGGTAAAGCTTTTCAACAAGGGTTTTCAAATCATGTTCAAGGCTAGGGGTTCAAAGGATAGAACACAAAGTGTTCTCTTTTAGTGGCTAATTTCATGAAATTGGCTAATACAAGGGTTACCAACAAATGGCCTTGATCATATAATGCAAAACAAGCAAGTAATTCAATCATAGAAAACTTGGGCAAAGTTATTCATGCTTCCAAAGTAATAACCTTCATTCACAAAAACTCTGGAGCTCAAAACCTCACATATAAGCTCATTCACATTTGACATACACATCCTGCTTAATATCACAATCACAATCACAACATCATGCATTTGTTCACAAAGCTTGTGAATCACCTGTATAAGCATCTAATGTGCACATCTCAGCATCAATCAATCTCAAAGCATCATCAAGAATTACTTATCAAACAAGCACAATCATAAGCAAACCATCATAACAGACAAAGTTTCCAATTGAGTACATCAAACCCTATTCTAAAACAAAAGTAAATAAGTTTAGAACACTAAACCAAACAAAAGCATAAGTCTTGCTCTAATTATGATAGCATTCATCAGTAAATGTTATCTCAACTCCTCATCAATCTGAGTTGTCATCTGTATCCTCCTCTTCTTCCTCATCTTCAGCATCCTCAAATGCATCATCATCATCAGCTTTATCTTCATCCATCTTCATAGCTGAAGCTTCAGCTGCTCCATCTCTGCTGCCTTGTACCTGCTCTTCTGGCCAAGCTACCACATTATGAAACTCCTCCATAGTCCACCTGTGTGCTGGAGGTGTATCATACATTCCAACAATTATCTCAGCAGTGGCCACCTGCCCTCTATGGACAGACTGTAACTGTGCACCAATAAGAGACATGTACATGTCCCTCATTTGGAAAGGTTCTGCTTCATGTGTCTCAGCAGATGCCCGACTCTGTGCTTGCCCTCTTTCTCTACGAGTACGACGTGGTGGAACTAGCTGAGCTGCTTCCTCACCTCCACAGTATTGTATATAATAGGCCTCATCAATTGCTTTCCTTGGCCTTTCAAAGGGTGGAGCAGAAGTATCCACCCCAGCTATCTTGCAGAGGTGTGTGATTAAAGAAGGATGTCCTAAGGGTGCTTTGTTGTTTGTTGTGTTAGCGCACACCCTTATCTCATCAGCTATTACCTGTCCAATATTGACATTCAAGTTCCTGATTGCACAGTAAAGGAGGAGTGCCCTGCTAAGAGTGATGTCTAACACATGAGAACATGGCTGAATATTGGCATGAGAAAAAGCCATCCAATACTGATGAAGTTGTTCCAGCAGAAGTGAGGATTGAAGGCAGTGGAATGATGAATTGATTCATGAGCAGTGTTGAATATGGCTCACGAGAGGCAGTGGCAGCGGACTAAGATGTGATTTAGCAGCAGCAGTATAGTTAATGCAGTGGAAACAGATCTGGATGCAGAGATGGATGTAGAGATGGATGCAGAGCTCTATGGTGAGTGGATTATCTAACTCAGAAAGCCTTCACTGGAAGGAAGCTAGAAGGAGAAGGAAAGCTCAATAAGAGGTGACTTTTGGCAGAGTTCTGGTTGCTGGAAAAATGCATCAGCATAGTAAAACTCCATATATTCAAAAGTGATCTACAAGCTTTGCTTATGAGATTTTATAGATCAATCTCAAAGCTTAAGCAAACCTTTTACACGTTTTTAGATCTGAAATGCTAACCATGTGCTAAATGTGTGGCTTCTAGAAAGCCTTATGAAACACGTGAGAAATGAGTTTTACATGAAGAAAACAATTACTAATGCCACCCCATAGAAGGATAAGCACACCCCTTCTTGTGTGGAAATGTCCATTTTACCCTTCTCCATGTTTTGGCAAATTTGTAACATCTTCTTGTTCTCCAATTTTCCATCCAAAAATAGCAAATAGTATTTGACCTTGGGGAGAATACTCATCTTGGAGCTTTTTGGCCATCCCTCTTGTGATGGGTCCTATGGTGCTAGGCCTTCTTGTATCAAATACTTTGCAAGAGGAGTCAAATCAGTCCTCCTAATGTTCACCACAGAGCCAGTTCTATTCCTCTGAAAATGTCCTCCAGGTACACATTAAACTCTCTCCACATCATCAAAATCAGCGCCTTCTTCCATACAGAGAGCAAACTCGCACTGCTCACCAATCCACACAGTATCCAAGAAGTGGTTGATGGAATCAGGATCATACCTAATAGCATGGCCTCTGACATAGCCTAGGTAATTCTCAGCTGGATAATCACCAATCTTTCTTGCATTAGTGTAAAATTCTTTCACCACAGCTATATTGGCACGTGTAGGGTATGTGGCTAGCTTCCCCCAATCATTCCCTAACAATTGCTCTCCAAATTGAGGAGCAAAGTTAGGTATCATTCCAACCTTTCTCTCCATAAGGAGTCTCCTATCTTGGACCACCTTAAAGTGCTTCTCATGTTTGCGAGATAGGAACCTACTAGAATGGGGTTGTTCTGGTTCCTTTTCTTTTCTTTTGGATGCCATGGTCTTCATTCTTTTGCCTGAAGAGGATGTCATTCCTACATCAAACACAGATACAAAACCACAAAACATGTTGTTAATCATTAGTAAAACATAGACAACACCTTATTTCGAAGCTAAACCACCGCTGAGGGTCAAAATCACCCCTCAGCGCCACCAGTGCAGCAATCCAGACCGCAACTCAGCAAAAACAACATGTATGTCAGAGTGCCGCTCAGCGGCAATTTACCCCTGAGCGGTAACTCCGCAGATTTTTTAAAAATTCATTTTTAACCTATCCTAACTCCACCCACATGCAATTTTCAGTCTTCTAGATCAAAATCATTCAGTTTAATCGGTTCAAACATCAATTAAATCATCAAATCATGCATAGAAATCAAAACCCCTAAAATTTCATGCTTTAACAATCAAATTCAAACTCAAGAACCCTAGAATGAAAAATGCTTGACTTACTTGGGTGGAGATGCTAGATGAATGGAGAATGCTTTCAAGCTATGATGCTCTCTTCCAACCCCAAACTTAGATGGAAATCTAGTGAGAAAGTGAGTGGAGAAGAGATTTTCTTAAAATGGATGAGGGAAAAGTTGTAGAAAAACCTTTGAAAAGGTAAGTAGGAGTGTATGTGCAGAGAAAAATCTGAAAAGAGAAGCCAATGCGCAGCTTAGGGTATAAAAATACCCTAATGGGCTCGGGTTCCGCTAAGGGGCAACCTAAGCCCAGTTTGCGACAATACCGCTCAGCGGTAGTTTGCCGCTGAGCGGCATTTTCGGGAAGTGCTCTTCTTCTCCCTAGCTTAACCTAAGTACCTCCTAAACATACCCCTCACTTTCTCCCTGCAATAACATTTTCAGATTACTCATGCAAAACCCTATTATGCAACTACATTAAAACAAACAAAAATATAATCAATCAACTGGGTTGCCTCCCAGGTAGCGCTTGTTTACGTCACGAGCCTGACCCAAAATCCACTAACACCCATCAGTAGGTGCAAAACTTTCTTACCAACACCCATCAGTAGGTGTAACAAACCTAGTATCCTTCAGTAGATACTTAACCACCTAGCATCCTTCAGTAGATGCTATATCCAAAAGAATATTTACCGAAATAATGTCCAACTGATTCAAAATTACAAAACCAAAACAAAAACAAAAGAAATATTGTCCCCAAATCACTGGAATGCCTTCTAGCAAGCGCTCTTTTAACGTCATTAGCTTGACCCAATCAAGTTCAAGTTCCTTCTTCATGGTTGATGTCCATATCCCACCAACTCCTCAACTGCTTCCGGTGTACTGTTTTGACTCTTCTAGAATGTGGAGACTCTATCTCTATCATCTCCTTTTCTTTGTAGCCTTTTACAACCCACAACTTGTTTTTGAATCTCACAGGTGTACCAAGTTGGAGTCGTTCTTTCATCCAGTCATCAGGAACTTTTCTTCCTCTTCCAATCTTTTCTTTTTCCTGTACCTGAAACAACAAACAATGTTTACCTTTAACCTTGGGCTTTTCATCTTCCGGGCTACTCATGAGTACATCTTGAAATGCAGCTTTATGACTAGCTTCTTCCTCCTGCATCTGCCTCTCTTCTTTGAAGACATCTACAACAACTCTTTCTTCTCGGTCTTGGAGCACCACTATACCTTCGTTCACATCTATGATGGCTTTGGCCGTTTTCATAAACGGTCTTCCAAGAATAATGGGTATCTTTTCAATCTCCATCTCCATCACCACAAAGTCTACCAAGAACCAGAGTTTGACCACACACACTACAATATCCTCTGCTATTCCATAGGGTTCCTTTGAAGATCCATCTGTCATTACTAAGTTAACCTTTATAGGCTTCACATCAACATCACCAATCTGCTCCAGTAAAGAATAAGGTATCAAGTTAACACTTGATCCTAAATCAAGTAAAGCTTTTTTTATCCTTTTCTTCCCTATTGTGCATGGAATGGAAAAGCCTCCTGGATCTTTTGCTTTTGGAGGGAATGGCTCCTTTTTAACAGCTTTATACTTCTTTATATCATCATCTCTACGTCTTTTCTTTGTAGAGACTTCTTCCTCAGGTTTAGTATAAACTACAATTTGTTGTAATATATCCTTCCAAGGTACATCGTTGTCCACCATCTTGAATAATTTTGTAAACTCAAATTGTTTCTCTTGATTTATTGGAAAAGGAAAAATATTTTTACTCTTTATCTCTCTTCTCTCTCCTTTCTCTTTTCTCTCTTCTTTTTCTTTTTCTCTCTTTTCTCTCTCTTCTTTTTCTGTCTCTCCTTTTTCTAACTGAACTGTCTCATCATTTGTACTCTCCAACACTTTACATTCTTCCCTGGGGTTAACCTCAGTATTAGCCCCAAAGTTTTTGTCTGGCCTCTCTTCCAACTGCTTGGTAATCTGACCCATTTGAATCTCCAAATTCTTGATAGCAGCTTCAGTACTCTTTTGAGTAGACTCAGTTTTCTGTATGAACTGATGAAGAGTTTCTTCCATCCTTATTGATCTTTCATTAAGTATAGAAATATGTTGCCATGAGGTTGGTTGTTGCTGTTGCTTGTTAAATTGCCCAGCTTGCCCACTTTGTCCTTGACCAATGCTTGGGTGTGGTTTCCACCCTTGATTAAAATTCCCCTGACGGTATTGATTGGCCATGAAGTTAACATCCTCTAAAGCTTCTGCTGGAAAGGCGCATTGACAATTAATATGGTCACCCCCACATAATTCACACAACTGTGATTGAACCTGTGCAACAGTCTTTAGCTCTTTTGGCAGTTGTGCAAGTGTTTTTGTAAGAGTCTCCGGTTGTTGAGTTAGTATCTTGTTCTGTGCTAGCAAGGCATCATTGGTTTGTAACTGTAAAACTCCTTTTTGTTGAATAGGAGCTCCTCTTTCACTGTTCAGCTCATTATCACTAGTAGCCATATTTTCAATGATTTCTGTAGCTTCCTCTGGAGT
This sequence comes from Vigna hirtella, assembly GCA_027742795.1. Lineage (NCBI taxonomy): Eukaryota > Viridiplantae > Streptophyta > Magnoliopsida > Fabales > Fabaceae > Vigna > Vigna hirtella. The sequence goes on along the minus strand of JAHCHA010010661.1, from coordinate 317 downwards.
TTTCCATTTGATATTTCCTCCTGCTGAGGCGTCAAGCATCATCTTGGTTTGTGAACCAAGACCTCCAAGGAAGATTAGGACTACTTCCACTTCGTCAAATCCATTCGTGGGAGTATTTCTTAATAAGCTTTTATATCTGTCCCATGCATGACCCAGTGATTCCTCCATGGCTTGCCTGAATGATGAAATCTCTTGCTTTCCTTTATTTACCTTTGATTGTGGAAAGTATTTGTTTAGGAACTTTGTCACCACTGCTTCCCACTCTGTAAAGCTTCCTTCTGGAAAAGAATTCAACCAAAGCTTAGCGTTGCCTCCTA
>JAHCHA010010660.1:0-13193 GCA_027742795.1 Vigna hirtella | reverse complement strand
TATACAGGACAACCACAACACCTCACATATCACTTTCATCCATCTCAGGATGTCCAATTCATACTCAAATTCATCATTTAAATTTGCAGTCATATTATCACACTAATTTAACATATCACATGCATTCACATACTTTCACATAAATCACATCAGAGTATACATTCCAAACATTTTGCACACTTAATTCAACCCAGCACAGGAGCAAATGAAGTTAGAGTCGAACACTATTTGCCGAACACTATTTGGGCGAACACTATTTGCCGAACGTTATTTGGACCAACCCTATTTGACCGGACACTGTTTGCCGAACGCTATTTGAACGAATACTAAGAAACCAAACACTGTTGGGACGAACGCTTATAAACCGAACACTATCACTTTTAATATTATTGTTCGAATACTGTTTGGACGAACGCTTATAGATGAAATACAATGAAACCGAATACTATGAGGTCGAACACTGTTTGGACGAACGCCTATAAACCGAACACTATCACTTCTAATACTATAAGGTTGGACACTGTTTGAACGAACGCTATAGATCAAGTACTATGATGTTGAGTGGACAGACGACAACTCGAGGCTGGATGTCCAGGGGTGGAGCCTGGAGGCCAAATGGCCGAGTACTTGTTGGGGCCGGACGGCCGAGAACTTCAGGCTTGACGTCCGGGAGTGGAGTTGGAACGGCCGGGAGTTTAGGCAGGATGTCCAGATGTTGGATGCCAAATTTGGCTAAGTATCTAAGGCTGAATGGCCGAGTGGTAGAGGTGAAACACGTACCTTGGAGGCCAAATGGCCGGGAGTTCAGGCTGGATGCCAAATTTGGCAAAGTACCTAAGGCCGAATGGCCGAGTGGTAGAGGTCGAACACGGACGGATGCCAAATTTGGCTGAGGCCGGACGACCGAGAGATGAAGCCGGACGGCCGAGAGATGAAGCCGGACGGACGAAAACTTACTAAGGCCGGATGGCCGAGAGTACGAGGCCGGATGGCCGAGAGTACGAGGCCGGATGGCCGAGTGCTTGGGGCTGGACGACCGTGAATTAAGGTCGAACGAACAGGAAATCAGGCCGGACGGCCGAGACTTGCGTAATGTTGATGAAGCCGAGTGCAAAGGGCTGAAGGGCCGGGGGTTGATGTTCTTCTGAGGTGCCCCTCATTGCTCATTGGTTCCCTGTGTCTACAATGGGCAATACCCACTCGGCCCCACGGTGGGCGCCAAATGTTTCGACCGAATCCGTGAGGACCCTGTTAAAACACACAAGCTTGTCGAAGACCGGACGGACGAACACGAACGGTAAAGGCTGGCGGACGAGCAATGAAGCTGTTATGGACCTTGGTGGGCGGCATTGTGTTAACCACTCGCTCGGTCTATGCCAGGAGGACCTGTCGGTACACTCAAATCTTTAGAGGGAAACACACATGTGAGCAAAAGGAACATAGCCTAAAAGAAGCAGCACAATTGGTGTTTGTTCTCATTTGCATTTTAGTTTGCTAAATATTTATGACTGCTAAATATTTATGACTCAGGTTGTTTAACTCACCCCTAATTGTTGGCTCAACGGATCTTCACCATAATTCAGTATCAAAAATTGCTTTCAAGGTGACAGAATTGTTGAAATCTTACAAGAAATATTGTCACCTTATTCCTAGCATTATGAAGTGTATTAATGGCTATACTAAATTAGAACGAGACTAAATTTTCATGCTGCTCCATTGAGAATCAGTTTCAGCGTTTGAACAATGTATCTGAAAAGCCCTCTCCAAATCTAGAGCTGTGTAGAAATAGCATTACTGATCGAGAACTTGCCGGAATCAGAGGGAGAAAAACATAAATATAAGCCAAAACCCAGAGCTTAGAAGGTAATATTACAAGCAGTTATAGTTTTAAACGGTATGTTTAGCACTTCAGACAGAGAGCACTCGTATGCAGGAATGGTCCATGACAGGGCTCCCAAAACAGAAAACATAATACTGTTTTTTTTTTGGCTAAGGACGCACTCCACTACAAATCAAACACGAAATAATGTTACAAAGTGAACCTATATACCAAAAGCATTGCTTTCACGAGTTATTTTTCTCGATGGACGTTGCTATATAGTTAGTTCTACACGGTATTGACATTCAAAACCCTACCACTCATCCTTCTCTTACTATTCCTAAATTTCCATCTTTCTACACCAACCACACCTGCAAGCATCGATGCGGAGACATATTCTTTTTCCAGCAGATAAACCCTATTAAAGGATCACCTTCATTTAGATCTACACGCGGTGAATCCCAACCCATACTTGATATTATATAACATATGAACCAAGGAGGAAGAAGGGACCGAGGGCATCTTAAAAGAAGAGGTCAAAAAACACTAAGTTCCAGTATAGCAGAATCGTGAAAAAACTTATGGCCACATTTTTACTATTCTCTCAAGTAACCTATTTTCCTCCTCCTTGGAAACATGTGGGTCAAGATTGCGAAGGCTTTTAACAAAACTGTTGGCCTCATCCCGACGGTTGAGCTTACAATACCAATCAACAATGGAGTTATAAGTATTCTGGTCTGGTTTACATCCCTGCTTGATCATGTATCGAACTACATCAATAGCTTCAGCAAACATCGAGTCGCCGGCATAAGTTGCAATAAATGTGTTGTAAGTTACAACATCAGGAATAAGTGTAGAGTCTTTCATTTCAGAAAATATTCGCGAAGCCTCCTTCATCCTACCATTTCTGCAATATGCATAAATAACAGTATTGTATGAAATTCTATCAGGTTTCGTACCTTTCTCCAGAACTTCCCTCAAGATTTCTTCTGATTTTTGAAAGTTTTCAGAACGGCTGTACATATACATTAAACTATTATATGTAGTCAAACTCGGAGAAAATTCCCTGTCATGCATGAAGTTCAAAATCTCGTTGGCTTTGGCCACCATCTGCTTCCTCCCATATATCGAAAGCATTGCAGTAAGAGTAGTAATGTCAAGCGAAATACCTCTTCTCCTTAATTCCAAAAAGGCACGCTCTGTATCCATCAGGAGATCACTCTTGCTGTTTACTAGAACAAGGGTCTTCAGAAGAACGGGATGTGTTTCAATAGAGCCGGAGTATATATCCTCCGCAAGAGCATTCATCCTTTCAATCTCCTTACCATTGGTATAAGCATGAAGCAAAGAAGAATATGACATCTCATTAGGTTTACACCGTCCGTCCTTCATTTCAGCAAGGACTTTCTCAGATTGTTGCCAGAGCCCTCCTCGGGCCAATGCTGCTAAAACAGCATTGTAGGTAGAAAGATCCGGCACCACTCCAGCTTCGAGCATGCTCTTGTAAACGGCCATTGCCTGGTCAAAGGAACCACACCTGCTGTAGGCACTAATCAGAGTGTTGAAAGTATCCCTCTCGGGCACAAAACCAGCTCTCTTCATTTCTTTAAATATTCCAGACACCTGGGAGTGCATTCCATTTTGTCCAAACACGGCCAGAAGGGTGTTCCAAGTAACAATATCAGGGGAGCAATTGTACACCTTGATCTCGTCAAAAACTTTCATCATTTCGGCAAACTTTCCTCGGTTGCCATGCATCTTAATAAGGGCATTGAAGGTACAAATATTAGGCTTGCATCCCACGGATCCCATCTCTTCAAAAACTTGGATGGCAAGCTCGTCTTTTCCGGCCTTCTCAAATCCGGACAAAAGGGTGGTGTATGTAAAGACGTCAGGCTGAATCCCCTTGTCCAGCATTTGGGTTTTAAGCTGGAGTGCCTCCTCCAACAAACCACCTTTAGCACAAGCAGATATCAGGGAATTGTAAGTAACAACGGTGGGAGAAAAGGCATTGGCTTCCATCTCTCTGAGGACCTGCATAGCCTCTTTGGGGCGTCTGGACTTGCCATAAACATCCAATAAGGCATTATAGGTAACCTTGTCAGGGGTGAAACCCTCCAGCTTCATCTGCTCAAAGAGGTGAACAGCTTCTTCGTAGAGAGAACCGCGGCGACAACAACTAATAAGCGTATTGTAAGTGTAGAGATCGGGGGCAATCCCGCGAGACTTCATGGAGTCAACGAGGGCAGTGACGTTAGACCAAGGCATGCCCATTTTGCCGTATACATTGAGAACGACGTTGTATGTGATAAGAGTGGGATTGCAGCCGTCTTGTTGCATCTTGTTGAAGAGGTTGACGGCATCCCTGTACCTGCCACTACTGGAGTACGCATTTATCAAACAGGTGTAGGCATAAACATCAATGTGAACGCCGTCGTTTTGGAGAGCCAGGAGCAGGGAGGCGGCGGATGAGACCCGCCCCGCTTTTCCGAGAATTTTGAAGATGACAGTGATTGCAGAAGTGGTAAAAAGTGGAACGGAATGGTGAGTGGTTCGAACCCATTGGAAGACGGCGAAGGCAAGTTCGCATTTGTTGTTAAAGCCTAAGGCCTTGATTATCCCCAATATATCGGAAGCGGGATTTGGTTGGTCCAGAAGAGGACGCAGAATATTATCTAAGTGAGTGGAAACGGAATTGGAATTGGTATTGGAATCGGAACGAATTAAGGTGCGGAGAATTTGCTGACCTGAAGAAGAAAGGCCGTGAGGAGACCATGGCTTGCCGCGGTTGGGGTCGAAGGACTTCCCCAGAGCGACGCGGTGTCGGGGACGAGAACTGGAACCGGTGTTCAGGTCATGGATAAGGGTGGTCATTGCCGGTGCTGAGGTTGGAGTAGGGGTAGGGGTAGGGCTGGGGCCAGGGGTCATCATTCCAACAGAATTGGATTTGGAAGAAGGGGGCGACGGTGACTGTGACGGTGGTCGTGGGTTTGGGAGGAGCAGAGGAATAGCCACCTTTTCTATCATCCCCATCCTCTCACTACCTTTGCTTCCTGTGACGCTGTGTGTGGAATTGGCATTCGAAGCTCGGATATTTTATGCCGAAGTTTTCCTCAACACGTGTCCCGCGTAGCTTCACCAATTTTCAGTGAAATCCAAAAATGGATTCAAACTCATACGATATCTACCCGCCTAGTAATGCAAGCAAGCCCAACTCCAACATCCCCTAACACATTACACCTTAATTTCCCAACCTTAATCCAAACAACAAATGAAAAAAAAGATGTTTTCCACATTTCTAACCACTATTATAATATTAAAATATTTTTTTTACCATAATTAATAAGAGGATCCTTCAAGTTAGCAACTTCTTATTTTTTCATCATTGGGTGATGCAAAGGAAAACAGACACAAGAGTGTACCCTTACAGAACAGACCCCAATTGCATTGGATTAGCAATTAACTAAGGTCTTAGCGTGGGTTAAAGAGAAGACAAAGTAAGACAAGAAGTTCGGGCTCATGCCCCCCATTTCAAATCCGTAAGCAGCCTCTTTAAACCTTCTTATACAAACTTCAGAATATTAATCAGAATAATCGGAGATCTACTATGTGCGGAATTAATCTGTATGCCTTTTGTTACCATTGGAAAAAAAAAAATACTTCGTAGCAATAATCTGTATGCTTACCATGTTCAGATTTCTATGCCACAGCTAGTATATCTAAAAATGACAAAAAATAGTTATAGCCGTTTATTTTCCGTTTTGAATATCAGAAAGAACAGTCATATTGTGAAATGTATCACTGTAAGTTTTCGCTTTGGCTATTTGTAACTCCTCATGCCCGTAAGTGGATAATGTTACTCCCGAACATAAAAACTATATTGTTTAAGTTCACCGATGTCACTATGTTTATTAGTAGTGAGAGTGACTAATCTTGTAAATCTGTGCAATTTCTGAAGACCTTACCAACAACAGGTTGAGACAGAGGAGGAGCCATTCAAAGTCTTCCTATTTAAAACGCCTTAGGTTCACCCTTCTCGAACTCGCATTTTGACCATTCTATGTTTGTTGCATCATTAACATGTTATCATAATAAAATAAGCACACTCTTCCAATTTAAAACGCGTAAGGTTCACCCTTCTCGAACTCACATTTTGACCATTCTATGTTTGTTGCATCATTAACATCATTATCATAATAAAATAAGCACCAGAATGGTTTACAGTGCACCGTTGCCAACAATGAAATTGCACTAGTTCAGAAACACTGCCACCCCTTTTCACCCTTCTACTCACCCTGTTCCATAACTTATCGGCGATCCTACCTTAAACCAAAAGGTAATAGCAATTTAATCATCTCATTAATTATCCTGTGCATTCATCTTTCAAAGCTATGAATGCGGCTAAACACTTCTATATAAGCACAGGGGAATAGCAGAATAATAAACAGAACTTAGAAGCATAGCATTTAAGATATCAAATAGAAACCTAATAGTTAACCACTAACGCTCGCTGAAGAGACTACACAAATCAAAACGAACTCTTCAACAATGCTGGTTCTGCATTTCAAGAGCAAAAAAAAAACTACTTTGTCGCAGGACAAAATACTCCCAAATATATCTGTTGAATACACCAACGGTCGACCTTCATACAAAAACTTAAACTTCAGTTTTAAGGAAGTGAGGGCTAATCAAGCGAGCAACCTCTAGCATACCAACTCGATCTCTCTCTTCAAATATCTTCTTCAGCTTCTCATCACAAATTATAGTCCTCTTGTCTTCAGGGTCCTATCAGAATGACACGAACGGTTGAGGAGTCGGGGAGATAGGTCTGAAGTCGCGATGGAAGACGGCTCGGGTCGCCTGTTATTGAGAGCAGGTTATGACGACGAATTACAAGTAAACGACATTAGTTTATGAAAGACTAGTCTGCAACGTCATGTGGGTCGATTTATCATGGGAATAGTTATAGTAATGGGTTTTTGATGTGATACTTCTGGTTATTTATCTTGCATGTTGTGGTTGTGGTTTCCAACCGTGATGATCGTACTGGTACGGGAGAAATGGTAGTGCAGATAAAGCTGGATTTGGAATAATTCTTCGAGAGAGACGGAAAGTAAAACTTGTTGGGTCTATAGGTAGTAGCGTGCGTTATTATTAGTGACGTCCGATCGTGGTATTATTTATTTGGTTTAATCATTCACTAAGTCCCTATTTTCGCATGGAATCTCAATTTCGTCCCTTTCTTTCTGAAAATATCAATTGGGTCCCAATTTTATGAAAATTGCAACAAATCGATCCTTTCCGTTAATTTGGCTGGACGGCGTTAAAAAAATTGATGAGTGAATGCTGAGATGACGAACGAGCGCTCGTCCACCAGCGAACGAACGCTCGTCCAGCAGCGAACGAACGCTCGTCCACCAGAGAACGAACGCTCGTCGACCTCTTACTGTTGGACAACCGTTCGTTCCACACTGGACGACCGTTCGTTCGGTGGTCGACGAGCGTTCGTTCGCTGCTGGACGAGCGTCCGTTCGCTGGTGGACGAGCGCTCGTTCGTCATCTCAGCATTCACTCATCAATTTTTTTAATGCCGTCCAGCCAAATTAACGGAAAGGATCGATTTGTTGCAATTTTCATAAAATTGGGACCCAATTGATATTTTCAGAAAGAAAGGGACGAAATTGAGATTCCATGCGAAAATAGGGACTTAGTGAATGATTAAACCTATTTATTTTCAGGTAGCAAGCGTTATTATGTAACAGTTGATCTTGATGTTAGTTGTTCTGAGGTAGCTAGCGTCTGATCTTAATTTGGTACCCTGTGATTTAGTTTGATTACGTTCGGTCAGTACTGAGGTGTTCAGTAGTGTACTCTAGGCGTTTAACCCAGACTCAAGCGTTCTTTATTCTAGTGTTCTATCTCGTAGCAATAGTTCTTAGAGAATGATCTTTATTGGTGACGTTACTCTGAGGTTGCAATCATTTATGGGGGGTGACCGGCCTTGATATTCGTTGAGGTAGCGATCTATTTATAAATAGTGATTAGTCGTGATGATGCATGATTCAGGCAGTGATCATTCATAGGTAGTGCTCAGTTTGGATGACGTTTGTCTCAGACAAGAATTGTTAACGGTTAGCGGTCGTACGTAGGGAACATCCGGCCTCGATGAGGTTACCTTCAGATAGTGTCAAATCCAGTAAAGTGATCAATTAAGCGTTCGTCCGAATGGTACTTAATCTGTGGTGTGCGAGATTTGATCTTTGAGCGATCGTTTGAATAATGTTCGAAATAATAGTAATTGTTCTAGTAGAGTGCGCTGTCTCAGCGTGAAGTCTAAGTGTTTGATCTTGCTAAGCATTCAGTCTCTTGGTGTGCGACCTAATGGTATCCGGTCTAATAGCGTTTGGTGTCTAGTGTCAAGCCTAAGTGATCAATCTTAACGTTCGTGCAATCAGTATTCGATCTGGCGTTCGGTTTCTAGCGTTCGGCCTAGTGTTTGATCTCAGTATTCATTATGAGTGTGTTCGGTCATTATGGTTTTCTGAGTTTAGCGTTCGGCTCAATTGTGCATGATCACCTAGCGTTCGTTCATATGGGATTCAGCCTAATAGTATTCATTAGATAGGGTTCGGCAGATAGCGTCCGTCCAAATACTATCCGGATAGAATGTTTGGGAAATAGCTTTGTCTAGTAGCTCATCATTGTATCTTCCGTATGGGTGTCTAGTAGAAATTTTGGTATGTTGGTGTATGGGGATGTCTAACCTAAATATTATAAGATGTTTATATCAAAACAATTATGCATATTTTTATAAATGTTATATTGCATGTTAGCTCACCCTTACTTATTTGTGCATGTATTGGAAAATCGTATTTTTGCGATGATCGTATAACGTTTTTGGTTATACGGGAGCAGATGAAGGGATGTCGCGTGATCTGGTGCAAGTGCAGGAAAAGATGGAAGAGTGTATTAGAAGGATTCAATGTTATCTTTACTGTTATGTCTGAGTTGTAAACTTTGTATAGTTTTGAGCTTGAGGTTCGGGGTGTTACCGTAATTGTATTGTTGTAATATTTTAAGTTTTGAATTTTAAAAAGAAAAAAAAATTTTGGGGTGTTACACCCTGTGCCTTCTCTCTAAGTGTGCACCCATTTTATCTCGTTGAAGGACGCTCGACGCCAAGGGTTTCCAGAGGAACCGTTCGGTTCGTGAAGCTGGGCGGGTAAGTCCTTCCTTTCTCTCTGACGTTCGTTTTCATACCATGCAACTCAGTTCTGAGTTCGTACGTTGATCACCATTCTCAAAAATGGGTAGATCTGATGGTGTCGGGGTTCGTTTGTGTAGTTTGAGTTAACGAGCGTTGGCGAGCAGAATCTGTAGTGGAGAAGTTGTCTCTACGTTTGAGAACGTTCGGTCATTCTAGAGGTAAGGGAAGCTTATTTAATTTAACTAGTTTGATGTGTGTTGTGTGAACGTTCGTTATTTGACTGCATGAATATGATGCATGATGTTGCTGTGATTGAGTTGCATGAACATTCGTTGTTTACCGAGTGGAAATGAAATATGACTGAGTTTACGTATGATATATGAAATATGAGATTTTGATGATATGGATCGTATGAGGAATATGAAATGTACCCTGACATGAACGAATGGAACTATGAAAGTTTATGATGAGAAATGAACTGGAATAAATGGGTTTGAAAATGAACTTCCTATGATATTATGCGTTCGTTGCTGAACGGTCCTTGACCGTTCGGTTTTCCTGATGAAAATAGCGGAAGTGGGATTCTTTCATTTGGATAGATCCCTTGTTGAGGACGAGCGTCCTCGTGTCAAATAACTATGCTTGAGCGTTCGGCCAAGCACTGTTGTATCCGGCATTCTTTGATAAATTCCATTCTTTATATATGAAATAGTATATTTCCCGTTCGTAAACACTATCTTAACAGCCCTTAGAATATTTCTCGAAGTCTATTATTTTAAGGTTATTAACGTTCGGTCTCACACCTAACGTTCGTACTGAGTAGCGTTCGGTCTCACACTAGCGCTCGTACTGAGGAGTGTTCGTACTTATACCTAGCATTCGCTCTAAATGGTGCTCGGTCTTATACTGAGCGCTCGTACTCTTTTTCGTAAATTAGTCTTATAAAAGCGTACGTCCAACTTCAGATTACTACGCTCGGTCATTGACTGGCAGTGGATTTCAGTATGAGAATTATTCTAAATATGGTTCGTTAACGTCTTGAGGTGTCTACATTTTATATATTCGGCCTGGAGCCTCCACACTTAAATTATTCCTTGAAGTATTGGTTTGAACTCACGAGGGTCAGTTCATTAAACTGATTCACATGGTAAATAACGTTCGTCACTTGGAACCTGATATTACTCAAATGTGATAGTAACTCCGTCGTTCGTACTCTGATCTAGAACGGACGTCTTCTTGGTCCCGTCCACAGCGTTCGTCCTCGTTTTGAAGGAGGATTGAACGTTCGGTACCTGATGTCCTTAATAATCTTTGAACAAAGAGGAAATTGAAATTATTTGTAATGAAAGACAAACTTGAGATGATTGATAATGATTGATGAAGAAAATATGAGATGAATGGAATGTTGTGAATTTGAACGAGCGTTCCAGGGAGGAACGACTCTTAGATGATTATTGAGGTTTGTAGAGTATGACTGTGGTTATGCTAGTGCTGGCAGTTCATCCTGATGTTTCGTGGGTACTCGTCCTCACGTAGAGGAGGGTAGGTCATGTGTGGAAACGGCAGGAGGTCCCATCCTTAGGGATACTTTGGATGAATAGGACTAACCTCGGGTGGCAGCTGATGAGAGTATTCCAGTTACTACATCACCCGGGTGCAAGAACGCCTGTAGCTACACAGATTCATACAGTCCGAACAGTCAGTCTAGTGTTGAGTTTTATATAGTACGTACGTTAAATTGTGTTCATGTGTGATGGATTGTTTACTTGAATTCGTATGTTGATGCATGAATTAAATTACATAAGAAAAGCCCATGGGCTATCCATAGGGCTTTAGGGATATTTGGCTCTATGGGTTTTTTTAATGATTATTTTTTTTTCTTGTGAGTTTTTTTTTGGCCCCAACCCACATGAATTAGGACCAAATCTTATAAAATAGGTTGTTTTGACAGGTCTAGTAAGGGCTTAAACCCTGCGCATAATAGCTTTTAGGGTTTATTACCATACCAATTCGGAAGCCTTTCAATTCGAAGAAAGCTCAACCATAGCCGATTCGAAAGCAAATGCAAAGTGACAAAATCAGAAGCGAAAACAAAGATTCGATGCCGAACCTCAAACTTCTTCCAAGCGGCACCGTTCTGATATTGCTCCGAAGCGTCATGGTCCCTGGAACAATCTTCAACTCATACTTTGCATCCAAGACAAAGACAATGATCTTTCTAGGTTACTTTCTATTTTGTAATCATATTTTCATTTCGTATCACAAAAGATTCAATTCAATGCTTTGGACAATGCGTGTGTGCGTGAGGAGGGTGTTACAAATTTTAAACTGTTTTTAGGTTTAATCTTTTTCGACATCCCTATTTGTGTAGGAAGGTCTCAGATAGGTCCTCGTTTTCTAAAGTGTATCAAAATGGTCCTTAATTTTCAAAATTGATATCAATTGAGTCCTTTCCGTTAAATTGGCTGGACGGCGTTAAAAAAATTGAAGAGTGGGATGTTGAGATGAGGAACGAATGCTCGTCCAACAGCGAACGAACGCTCGTCGACCTCTTACTGCTGGACGACCGTTCGTTCGGTGGTCGACGAGCGTTCGTTCGCTGGTGGACGAGCGTTCGTTCGTCATCTCAGCATCCCACTCATCAATTTTTTTAACGCCGTCCAGCCAACTTAACGGGAAGGACTCAATTGATATCAATTTTCAAAATTAAGGACCATTTTGATACACTTTAGAAAACGAGAACCTATCTTAGACATTCCTACACAAATAGGGATGTCGAAAAGGATTAAACCCTGTTTTTAATAGCGAGTCATCTTCAACAATATTTTAATCTGTTTTTTCCGTTTTCTACTAGCTATTTGAATGGGCACTGAGATATTTTTTTTCTATTCTTCACAATGATTGTGTGTTAAACTGATATTTGATCGCACAAAATCAGAACAAACTAAGTTTCTCCACTAATGAAGTATAAGGACAACCTAGGTATCAATCCTAGAACTCGGCTAATTAAGATTAAAGTGTATCTCGTAGTTATTTACTAATTATTTAGTTACTAACTACTAAACAGGTGAAAACATTTTAAATGAACGAAACTAAAATAAAAGAATTGAAACTAATCTAAACTAACATCTAACATCTGCTTAAAAGAATAAAGAATTTGAAATGTAATGAAATAGAGGAAAATAACACTATCCAAACAGCTACAAAATCTACTTACTACGACTTCCTACAATCTAAACAGAACTCAAATGCTAAAACATAAGGAAAGAAACTTCCTAGCTCGAGTGTTTTGCAATTGAGAATGAGGGTAGGAGACCCCTAAGGCAGCTGCTGACCAAGACGCACCAAAACGCACGTCGTTCCACTTAATTTCATCCCAAATCACTTTCAGACCTCAAAACGGCAGCGTCCCAGTAGAGCCTAATATTCAGCCAGTGGCCCAAACTTCAATCTGCAGTAGCGACCCAGTTCTTAAATCAGCATCAGCTCCAAATGGCAGTAATGCACAGCAGCGGCCCATTCTTCTTCGATCAACATCAGCCAGTGCTTGCTGCAGCAGCAGCGTTCCAGGGGTCTAGTGCGATTTCAGTGGCCCAATTTCTGAAATCAGCCCAATTATTAAGGGCCCATTCTGCACCAAAAAAAATCAATCCAAAATTATAGAAAGAAAAGGAAAATTAACAACTAAAAGAAAAGGATTTTTATCAAAAAGATTTTCTAAAAAAATATTAATATCCTAATTATTTACAAACACTAAAAATTATATCTAAAAACCTATTTTTAACTAAAATTATGCAAAACTAAAGAATTTAAAGAAAAACCTCAAACTAATCTAATTCTACAAAATTAAAGACAAGAATACACTATCCTATCCTAGACTCCTAAGCACAGAAAAATATGTAAAATTAGGGAGTTATCACACACCACACTTAAACAACTGCCCTCCTGGGTAGGGACAAACTAAAAAGAAAACAAAGACTCAATCTAAAAAGAACAAGACTCAATATGAAAACTTAGAAACACAGGACTATCTCACAATTCATTCAATCCTGCAAATTCAATCATTTCTCAGCCAATTCATCAAACAGAACTGTGCAATCATATTTCTCAACTTCAAACATCAGTTTCAGCAATCCAAGCATTTGAATAACAACCAAATTCAACCAA
>JAHCHA010010658.1:0-13239 GCA_027742795.1 Vigna hirtella | reverse complement strand
GTATTAATTTTTATTATTTAACTTATAATTATGTCCCTCCTTTTAACAAAAGATTGCCAACACAAATTGCATCACATTCAAATAATTAATACAAGAAAAACCAAGCTAAACAAAATGGTAAAAAAAAAATACAAACAATAGTCTTTATCTTAAATATGCAAAATATGTTTGAAACTAATTACACTAACCAAAAATTTATTTATTTATTATTATTATTTTTTCATACTTTCTACATACTAATAGACACCATAATTAATTATTCAAAACCACAACATACATAAAATTACTTTTATTTTTCTATAGGTCTTACATAAAACCTCATTTCTCCTCTTAATCATTTTTAATATTACCACAAACTCAATTAAAAAAACCAAAAATATATACTTCATATAAATAATCATTAAAAGTTACATTTTAAAGATTGAAACAAAGAAATAAATAACATTGATTTTTTTTCTTAAAATATATTTTTAAGAAGACATTTTCTTAAATAAGTCTATTGAAATATTATTTCTCTAAATAGACTTATTGGAACATTATTTCCCTCAATGTAAGGACGCTCGTTTTTTTTATTGGAAGTGGTGGGGGAGGCGGCTCACTTTCGGCTGCTGGTGGAAGGTGTGAGGACGCACGTCCTTTTAAAAAATGAAAGTGGTGGGGGAGGCGGTTCACTTTCGGCTGCACACTCGGTTGTAGTGGTGGGTCTCTCCACCTTGAGTGCTCTAGCCAGATTTGGCACTGAGGATGGAAGGGGGACGGTTGAGGTTCGTCCAACTGGCACAGTGTACGTTTCTTCTTTCCTTTAAGAGAAGAAACCATGGATTGAAGGGGGGGTTCTGCATCTGAGGAGTTAGAAGGGTTGCTGCAAATCTGAGAGAGGAGAAGGGGAGAGCTTCTGGATTTGGAAGGAGATCAAGACACTGCATTTCTAGATTCAAGGAAGTCTTCAAGAGGTAAGGGGTTTAACTTGGGGTATAACATATTGTATGATGGGTAGAAGATAAAGGGAGTTAGATCTTGTTGTTTGATTGTTGAAATATACTGTATTTGATGCAAATCTGGGAAGAAGGGGATGAAAAATGGGGTTTTCTGGGTTCTCTGGAATCTGGTGCGATTCTGCAGAATTCTGCAGAACGCGCGCTCGTCTAAATGGCTCGAAAAATTAGTGGTCGGCCAAAATATTGGAGCGTTCGGTCTTATGTTCTACGAGCCTCAGCGTTCGTCCTTGACTAAAAGTCAGTAATATATTAGACGTTCGTACAAACAATATTCAACATGATAGTGTTCGGTTTCATCTTATTTGATCTCAAGCGTTCGTCCAAACAACGATTGTTCGGTCTTATCATATTTGATTTGTATAGCGTTCGTCTAAACAGTGTTGATTCGGTCTCGAGTATTCCATCTGTTAGCGTTCGGTCTTGGTTCTGTATTAGTAATTGTATGCGTTCGGTCTTGGGGTATTAGCAAGCGTTCGGTCTTCATTTGATATTCTAAGTTTGAATCTTTAACGTTCGGCCTTGGTTTATTGATGAGTATAAGCGTTCGTTAGTAACTTGGTATTCTCGGGTAGTAATCTTGAGCGTTCGGTCTAAATTCAATAATCTTAAGTTTGGAATCTTGAGCGTTCGGTCTTATTAGTGATTGTAGCGTTCTACTTTCTGTCATTCTTAGGATTATACTTGAATGTTCGGTTTTGATGGATTAGGGTGTGTTCGGTTTTGAATTGATATTCGTAAATTTAGATCTGGAACGCTCGGTTATACTTGATATTCTTTAGTTTGATCTTAAACGTTCGGTCTTGGTGTGTTAGAAATACTAGCGTTCAGATTTAATTAGTATTCTCAGGATTTGATTTAGTACCGAACGGTCAGAATGGATTTAGTACAGTTCGGTCAGGTTTTGATTTAATATTGTTCGGTTAAGTGGATTTCGACCTTAGCGTTCGGTCTCAGAGTATTCTGTGTCTTAGTGATCGTTTATAGGGAATGATCGGTCGTTGTGATATTTTGAGGAAGCGATCGTGAATTGGGAGTGATCGGTCTGGATGATGCTTGTTTCAGGGAACGACCGTTCGTAAACAGTGCTCGGAAAATATGGCTCAAGCTTAGCGTTCGTTCAAATAGTGTTCGACCGAGTAGTGTACAATCCAGCGAGATGTTCGGTTTTAGCGTTCGGCCGAATAGTGTTCAATCCAGTGAGATGTTCGGTTTTAGCGTTCGGCCGAATGGTGTTCAATCCAGTATGGTGTTCGGTTTTTAGCGTTCGGTATGATATTGTAGGATCTGATAACGTCCGCCCAAATAAGTGTTCGGCCTGGTGTTTCGAAAATAGCGTTCGTACATTAGCGTTCGTCTATCAGTATTTTAGTGTTTGGTGAATAATGCTCGTCCAAATAGTATTCAACCAACTAGTATATTAGCAAATAGCGTTCGGTAGATAGCGTTCGGTCAGCTAGCGTTCGTCCAAATAGTGTTCGACCAGTAGCGCTCCGTGAACAGTACTCGACAATAGTGTTCGGTGAACAGTGTTCGACCGTGTTTGGTGAATAGTGTCCTCCCAAATAGCGTTCGGCGAATATGTATGAATCCGTAATTCCCTTGGTAGTATTTTAAAACAATTATTGAGAAGTGTTGGTTATTTTCTTCATATAATATTGGTTTATTTATACATGTTATTGAGAATATGTATGAATTCGTGATTGAGCACGTTTATTTTTGGTACATACACTATGTTATTTACTTGTAACTTCGTCGGTCTTTTGAGCATTTTAATAAATGCAATTCTCGCGAGAGATGGAGATTCGAGTGTCACCTTCTTCTGCGCAAGGAGGTGAATGTCTCGCCCAATGACTTCGGCTCGTGTTGAGTATAGTGCATCGTTACGCGTAGTATCGATGTTTTTACTCGTTAGTCCTTGAGGAGTCGGGGAGATAGGTCTGAAGTCGCGATGGAAGACGACTCGAGTCGCCTGTTATTGAGAACAGGTTATGACGACGAATTACAAGGAAACGACATTAGTTTATGAAAGACTAGTCTACAATGTCATGTGTGTCGAGTTATATTAAGTCCTGGAAAATGTTATATGTAATGAATTTATGATGTGATACTTCTGGCTACTCACCCTTGCATGTTGTGGTTGTGGTTTCCACCTGCGATGATCGTACTTGTACGGGAGTAGATGGTATTGCAGATAAAGATGGATTGGAATAGCTCTTCGAGAGAGACGGGAAATAAAACTTGTTGAGATTTTTATAATGTTTTCTTATTTATGTTCGGTTGATTTTGTTATTTTAAGGAAACAATTAAGATTTGGTTTGTTGTAATGTATGAACTTATGATGTGTGTATGGTTTGTTTATGTGATGTATTGTTTAAAAAAAAAATATCATATAAGGGATGTTACAATTTTGGTATCAGAGCTTTGGTTTTCGAAAAATCTTTTGGGGTCTTGGGGAGTGAGCTCGACTAGCTTTGGTGTGTTTTTCTGATAATGGTATGATAATTTTCGCATCTAATTAGAATTTTGAATAACAAGAGATGTCAAGACGGGCAAGAACTCCTCCTCCACTCGATGCCACTACGGAACTCGCACATGCTCTTAGACAAATATCTAGGGTACTCCAAGGACAACAAGAGCAACAGGTTGAACAAGTTGCCAGACCTCGTGTGAGCATGAATGATTTCTTGCGTCACAACCCTACTAAGTTTAATGGGAAGGTTACTCCAGACGAAGCTGACGACTGGATTTGCTGTAATGAGAAAATTTTTGCTGCAATTGAATGCTCAGAGGCACAGAAACTGGTTTTTGCTACTTACATGCTGGCCGGAGAGGCAGAATACTGGTGGCGCGGCCTTCAAATTGAGATGGATGCTCGAGGAGAAGTTGCTTGTTGGGAGGACTTCAAGACCAGATTCTTAGAGAGGTACTTTCCTGCTAATTCTAAAATGGAGCGGGAGTGATGAATCGATATTTTGCTCACTACACTTAGTTTACTGTACTAGAATTAATCGGGGAATCGTGCTTAAATGTCCAGTATTTTCTCATTTTTCTGAATTGTGCTTAATCCGATCAGAAATTCTTATTTTGATCAATTTGAATTATCTGAGCTAATTATTTGTATTAGTAATTGGAGAAAAATTTTGGAAATACAATTTGGGACATTTGCAAAAATATTCATTTGCACATTGTGTTATCTTTTAAGAAGCTACACTTCTTATAATTTTTAAGAAATAATATTGTTTGAAAACCATACACACCACACGGCTATTTACATTTTGGTTGGGAGAATCATATTTCATTCTTATAATTCATTTTGTTTATGGCCCACTTTGTCACTCATGAGCATTCCAAATGGTGGCCACGGTTTTCTCAATTAATGGCATGGTGCAATGGACAATTCACGTTGCAAACAAGCATGGACTTGAAGCATGAAATGGAGGGCCACCCCTTTGAAAGTTTACGTGAATATGGAGGAACTACAAAATGCAAAGCTTTTGGTTTTTCAAACACGGGGCCAGCACTTCTTAGCTCACCATTTCTTGGCTCGGTGACATGTTTTACCTAAAGGAGAAAAATAGAAGTGCTGCCACGTAGGGAATTGCCACGGCCCACACTTGAAGAAAATTGTTGTGTAAATTAAATGTGCACTCAGTCCAAGCTTGTTTAGCAGAATGAGGCCCGACACAAGATCGCACATCCAGGAGAAAGTTGTTTATCTGGAGAAGAGAGTTTAAGCACAAGAAGCATTAGTTTGGTCCAAGAAAACATGGAAGTCCAGCTGCCACTTGTTGATTGGAAGGGGTGCACTTTTTCTTCAGAAAACATCTCTCGGCTCATGGGATTCTGGGGATGAGGAGAATAACGTATTTTTGGCAAGGAAAAGAAGGGACACTAGGAGGGGAGTAGACGGCTGAGAGTTGGAACTTGGAACCCTTTTTCTTTTCCAGCAGAGAACTCTTATAGGGGGGGGGAGATTTTTTCTTCTCTTGGAAAATAGACGGAGAGTATTACAGAGAGATGGCTTGATGAAGGGAGAGAGGGTGCTGGTGTTAGATTTTCCACGTCCAGAGAGCTGGAAGAAAGAGGCAGACTGTGTTTGATTATTGAAGCCACTGCTGTCACATACTTGAAGGAGGAACACCGCCAAGAGGCAGCCAGTTTGTTTCTTTTTACTTTGTTAATTTCTTTGTACCTTGAATATTTTTCTTTGATAGAACTGGAAACAATTGCATGATGAATGAATGGGTGATGTTTATTCCTTCTGTTATTGCATCTTTCATTTGGTTTTTTGCACATTTATAAAATCTCTTCTAGCATTCTGTAACTTTTGGGAAAGAGGTGCACGGTTTTGTAAAACCAAAGAGCTAGTTCAATCATTTTGTTTTAGAAGTAGAGTAGCAAAGAGATGATTTACCCTTCATCTTAGGAGACTTCCGTCACCTACTAAGAAGACAAAAAAAAAAGAGAAAGTTGTTTAGTTGGAGGAAGGAGTTCACGGTAAAGAGAAGAGGAGAAGCATGTGAACCCTTGGAGGTGTTGATTTGTTCTTGCTGGATGGAAGGGACACCACAAGCTGATTTGTTTTGCTGGAGAGTAGCTCACGTAGGGAGGAAGAGAAGGACTTGCTACGGTTGTGAAGAGGAGCATTGAATTTTGATGGAGAATAGCAAGATGTTTTAGGGAATGGTCTAGCAGCAGATTTGCTGAGGAGGTGCGTCTGTTTATAGTAGAAACGAAGCACAGTTTTCATTTGGCTAGGAGACAAAATGGAATTAATTATGTGAGAGTGCAGCTGCCATGTGGAGAAGAAGTTATCAACTTTAGATAGAAACCAAAGGTGGTGGAGCCGTGTGAATTATGTGAAGGAATGAGACAAAAGCTTTTGGAGCATTTTCATTTTGGATGAATATTAACTTGAAAGAAGATGAGAACCGTGAATGGAGAAGTGGCCCACGGCCTATTAATGCATTTCTTTGTCTCTTTTGGAATGAAAATGACTAGGTGGAAGAATTAGTCACGTAGATAGCCATCTTGTTGAAAAGTTTTCAATTGCTTTTGCAAAAAGAGTGGACCATGTGTCATTAAAATATGGTAGAAGTTGGAAGTTTATGGAATGGAGAAGAATGCAAATTGTTTTGACCTTGCTTGCACACATAAGTGTCTCACGGCCAAAGAGTTGTTTTTACAACCATTTGCAATTGTTCAATTTCTTTTGGTAGATGAATTGGTCACAGTTAATAGTAGAGAAGTTTTACTGTCTTTCCATTTCTTTTGCATTAAAATATTTTATGTTTTATATGTTGAAATTATTTTCTGTAATTCTGTTTTGCTGTTATTAATTATTGCTGTAATTTACTTTTTTTTTGTTGTTTTTGCTGTTTTCTGTTTTTACTGTTTACTGTATTTTCGTTTTCTGTATTTTCGTTTTTCTGTATTTTCTGTTTTCTGTTCCAGATTTATTTTTACTGTTTTATGTTGCTGTAATTTCGTTTTTACTGTAGCAATTTCATTTTTACTGTTTTAATTTCATTTTACTGTTTTGAATTTTATTTCAACGCTTTTTAATTCATCCGCAAACAAAACTTTCACAAAACCCCCCCTTGCGTGTTGACCTCAAACTGAACCCAAATTGGTCCTTGTGAGACGACCTAGGAGTCACTTCCTAGCACTGTACTGCATTTTTAATTGCACATCAAATTTGATCGGCCGCGACAGCTGTATCAGGGAGGTAGAATTCTTGACTCTACAACAAGGCAATATGTCAGTACAGGCTTACAAGGAGAGGTTTGAATATCTGGCCCGATTCCATACCCAGAATTTGAGCGAGCAATGGAAGTGTAGAAAGTTTGAGAGAGGTTTGCGCCATGATTTGATGAAAGCCCTCATCCTTTTGAAAATCAATCATTTTCCGGAACTTGTAGAGCAAGCTAAAGTGGTGGAACGAATAGAGGAGAAAGGACGAGTAATGAGGATTCAGAAAGGAAGTTTCTCAGGGAGCAAGTATCAGAAGAAGCCTTATGAAAGACCTCATTTTTTCAGTCGGGGGATCCTGAAGTGCTTTGAATGTGGCGGAAATCATCATAGAAGGAACTGTCCCAAACTCGTGGATATCAAGAAGGAAGTAAGGACATGTTTCACCTGCAACAAGCATGGACACATATCTCGTGACTGTCCTCAAAGAAAAGCGTCCGGTGCAGTGCCTCGAAGACTTTTGACGGTGGAAAGCCACAGGCATCAGGCAGGGTGTTTGCCATGTCTGGGACTGAAGCAAATAAGTCAGGTAATTTGATACTTGATACGTGTTCTTTATTTGAAAGGAATATACTTGTTTTGTTTGATTCGGGTGCGACGCACTCGTTTGTATCCTCGTTATGTGTGAAGAATCTTGGTCTCTCTGTACTTGATATGGGGTGTGAGCTAATTGTCTCTACTCCAACATCTGGACAAGTTTCAACCAGTTTAGTCTGCGTTGGGTGTCCAATTGTAGTGAAAGGACATAAGTCCAAAGTCAACTTGGTATGTCTGCCGCTTGAGGGATTGGACGTAATCTTGGGTATGGATTGGTTAATTGATAACCATGTGTTGATTGATTGCGAACGTCAGAAATTAGTTTTCCAAGAACGAGAAGGTTTTGAGATGTCAACATTGAAAGAAGTGATGCATGATCTCAAGGGAGGAGCAATTTGTTTTGCAGTAATGGTGAAAGAGCAAAGGGAAAGCACAAACGAGCATATCAGTGGAATACATGTGGTAGAAGAATTCGCAGATGTGTTTCCTGAGGAGGTGCCAGGATTGCCACCAAGGCGAGAGGTGGACTTTGCAATTGATCTGATACCGGGAACAGGACCAGTATCAATGGCCCCATACCGTATGGCTCCAGCAGAGTTAACTGAGTTGAAGAAACAAATTGAAGAATTGCTAGAGAAGAAGTTTATTAGGCCAAGTGTTTCACCGTGGGGTGCACCTGTGTTGCTGGTTAAGAAGAAAGATGGAAGCTCGAGGTTGTGCATTGATTATCGGCAACTGAATAAGGTTACTATTAAGAACAAGTACCCGTTGCCAAGGATTGACGATCTGTTAGACCAATTGAAGGGTGCTGGCGTGTTGTCAAAGATAGATTTGAGGTCAGGGTATCATCAAATCCTTGTCAAATCCGAGGATGTGCAGAAGACAGCGTTTCGCTCACGCTACGGACATTACGAGTATGTTGTGATGCCTTTCGGGGTGACGAATGCTCCGGCTATTTTCATGGATTACATGAATCGCATCTTCCATTCTTGCTTGGATAAGTTTGTTGTTGTGTTCATCGACGATATTCTAATTTATTCAAAGAATCATGAGGAGCATGCTGAACATCTACGAACAACGTTGGGGATTCTAAGGGAACATCAGTTGTATGGGAAGCTATCGAAATGTGAGTTTTGGTTGGATGAAGTTCAGTTTCTTGGTCATGTGATATCAGCTCAAGGAATCTTAGTTGATCCAGCAAAGGTTGATGCAGTGTTAAAGTGGGAACGCCCTACATCTGTGACCGAAGTAAGAAGCTTTGTTGGTCTTGCAGGTTATTATCGAAAGTTTGTTGCGGGATTCTCCAAGATAGTAAGTCCCTTGACTCAGTTAACACGGAAGGACAACCTTTTATTTGGACAGATCAATGTGAGGCTAGTTTTGAGGAGATGAAGCGGAGATTGACAACTGCTCCAGTATTAATTATTCCAGACACAAATAAGACGTTTGAAGTATACTGCGATGCATCATATCAAGGTTTGGGTTGTGTCTTGATGCAACTAAGGAGACCAGTGGCGTATGCATCTCGACAGTTAAAGGTGCATGAAAGAAACTATCCAACGCATGATTTAGAGTTGGCGGCCGTGGTGTTTGCTTTGAAAACTTGGCGACACTATTTGTATGGGGCGAGGTTTCAAGTTTTCAGCGATCACAAAAGTCTGAAATACCTGTTTGATCAAAAGGAGTTAAACATGCGACAGCGGAGGTGGATGGAATATCTGAAAGACTACGACTTTGAGTTGCAGTATCATCCTGGAAAAGCAAATATTGTTGCTGATGCTTTGAGCAGAAAACGGGTACAAATGTCTGCCTTAATGATCAAGGAGTTGGAGTTACTAGAAAAGTTGCGGAACATGAATCTTGGTGTGCAGTTGGGACAAGGTCATATGTGGTGTAGTCATCTAAAGATCACAAGTGGATTCTTAGAACAATTGAAAGCAGAGCAAGAAACAGATATAGAGTTGCAAAGTATTGTGAAATTGTTGGAGACTGATCAAGCCAAAGACTTTGCTTTGAATAGTGATGGCATTCTTCGTTTTCGGCATAGAGTATGTGTTCCAGCGAAAACAGAGTTGAAAAGACTAATACTGGAGGAGGGACATAAGAGTAGTCTTAGTATACATCCAGGAATGACCAAGATGTATAAGGACTTAAAAGAATCCTTTTGGTGGAGCGGAATGAAGAAAGATGTGGCAAAGTTCGTAGCTTCTTGTTTGGTATGTCAGAAGGCAAAGATAGAACATCAAAGGCCAGGAGGATTATTGCAACAATTAGATATACCTAAATGGAAATGGGACAGCATCTCGATGGACTTTGTGACTCACTTACCTAGATCATTGAGGGGTCACAATTCCATTTGGGTGATAGTTGACCGACTAACGAAGAGCGCTCACTTTTTGCCAATCAACCTAAGTATGTCAATGGAAAAGTTGACAGAGTTGTACATTCGCGAAATAGTAAGATTGCATGGTATACCTGATAGCATTGTCTCAGATCGAGATCCAAGGTTTACATCAAGGTTCTGGCAGATGTTACAAGAGGCTTTGGGTTCAAGGTTGAGGATGAGCTCAGCATATCATCCTCAAATTGATGGACAGACTGAGAGGACTATTCAGTCATTAGAAGATTTGTTGAGAGCTTGCGTGTTGGATCATATGGGAGGTTGGAGCGAGGTCCTACCATTGGTTGAGTTTAGATACAATAATAGTTATCACTCTAGCATAGGGATGGCGCCTTTTGAAGCTTTGTATGGGCGAAGATGTAGAACTCCATTGTGTTGGTTTCAAGATGGAGAATCTGTAGTGGTGGGCCCTGAGTTGTTACAACAAACTACTGAGAAAGTGAAACTTATTCAAGAAAGAATGAGAGCAACTCAAAGCAGACAGAAGTCGTACGCAGATCGGAGAAGAAGACCGCTTGAGTTCAACGAAGGAGATCACGTATTTCTACGTGTTACACCGATGACCGGCATAGGTAGGGCTATCAAGTCAAGGAAGTTATCACCAAAGTTTCTTGGTCCTTATGATATTATTAGAAAGATTGGACCAGTAGCATACGAGGTAGCCTTACCGCCACAATTGGCAAACCTGCATAATGTGTTTCACGTGTCGCAACTAAGGAAGTACATTTTTGATCCAACTCATGTTTTGGAGGAAGACAACATTCATGTTTGTGAAGATCTTACTTTTGAAGTTGGACCAATAAAAGTGTTAGAAGTACAAACGAAGGAGTTGCGGGGAAAAGAGATTCGCACGGTGAAGGTACTCTGGAATGAGAAAACTCAAGAGATAACTTGGGAGCTAGAAGATTTTATGAGAAAAGAGTACCCACACTTATTTGAGTAATGCCTTGATTTTCGAGGACGAAAATTTTGTAAGTTGGGAGGAATGTAAGGACGCTCATTTTTTTTAATGGAAGTGGTGGGGGAGGCGGCTCACTTTTGGCTGCTGGTGGAAGGTGTGAGGATGCACGTCCTTTTAAAAAATGAAAGTGGTGGGGGAGGCGGTTCACTTTCGGCTGCACGCTCGGTTGTAGTGGTGGGTCTCTCCACCTTGAGTGCTCCAGCCAGATTTGGCACTGAGGATGGAAGGGGGACGGCTGAGGTTCGTCCAGCTGGCACAGTGTACGTTTCTTCTTTCCTTTAAGAGAAGAAACCATGGATTGAAGGGGGGGTTCTGCATCTGAGGAGTTAGAAGGGTTGCTGCAAATCTGAGAGAGGAGAAGGGGAGAGCTTCTGGATTTGGAAGGAGATCAAGACACTGCATTTCTAGATTCAAGGAAGTCTTCAAGAGGTAAGGGGTTTAACTTGGGGTATAACATATTGTATGATGGGTAGAAGATAAAGGGAGTTAGATCTTGTTGTTTGATTGTTGAAATATACTGTATTTGATGCAAATCTGGGAAGAAGGGGATGAAAAATGGGGTTTTCTGGGTTCTCTGGAATCTGGTGCGATTCTGCAGAATTCTGCAGAACGCGCGCTCGTCCAAATGGCTCGACAAATTAGTGGTCGGCCAAAATATTGGAGCGTTCGGTCTTATGTTCTACGAGCCTCAGCGTTCGTCCTTGACTAAAAGTCAGTAATATATTAGACGTTCGTACAAACAATATTCAACATGATAGTGTTCGGTTTCATCTTATTTGATCTCAAGCGTTCGTCCAAACAGCGATTGTTCGGTCTTATCATATTTGATTTGTATAGCGTTCGTCTAAACAGTGTTGATTCGGTCTCCAGTATTCCATCTGTTAGCGTTCGGTCTTGGTTCTGTATTAGTAATTGTATGCGTTCGGTCTTGGGGTATTAGCAAGCGTTCGGTCTTCATTTGATATTCTAAGTTTGAATCTTTAACGTTCGGCCTTGGTTTATTGATGAGTATAAGCATTCGTTAGTAACTTGGTATTCTCGGGTAGTAATCTTGAGCGTTCGGTCTAAATTCAATAATCTTAAGTTTGGAATCTTGAGCGTTCGGTCTTATTAGTGATTGTAGCGTTCTACTTTCTGTCATTCTTAGGATTATACTTGAATGTTCGGTTTTGATGGATTAGGGTGTGTTCGGTTTTGAATTGATATTCGTAAATTTAGATCTGGAACGTTCGGTTATAATTGATATTCTTTAGTTTGATCTTAAACGTTCGGTCTTGGTGTGTTAGAAATTGTAGCGTTCAGATTTAATTAGTATTCTCAGGATTTGATTTAGTACCGAACGGTCAGAATGGATTTAGTACCGTTCGGTCAGGTTTTGATTTAATACTGTTCGGTTAAGTGGATTTCGACCTTAGCGTTCGGTCTCAGAGTATTCTGTGTCTTAGTGATCGTTTATAGGGAATGATCGGTCGTTGTGATATTTTGAGGAAGCGATCGAGAATTGGGAGTGATCGGTCTGGATGATGCTTGTTTGAGGGAACGACCGTTCGTAAACAGTGCTCGGAAAATATGGCTCAAGCTTAGCGTTCGTTCAAATAGTGTTCGACCGAGTAGTGTACAATCGAGCGAGATGTTCGGTTTTAGCGTTCGGCCGAATAGTGTTCAATCCAGTGAGATGTTCGGTATTAGCGTTCGGCCGAATGGTGTTCAATCCAGTATGGTGTTCGGTTTTT
This sequence comes from Vigna hirtella, assembly GCA_027742795.1. Classification (NCBI taxonomy): domain Eukaryota; kingdom Viridiplantae; phylum Streptophyta; class Magnoliopsida; order Fabales; family Fabaceae; genus Vigna; species Vigna hirtella. The sequence continues at coordinate 858 of JAHCHA010010658.1, read as the reverse complement.
AGCGTTCGGTATGATATTGTAGGATCTGATAACGTCCACCCAAATAAGTGTTCGGCCTGGTGTTTGGAAAATAGCGTTCATACATTAGCGTTCGTCTATCAATATTTTAGTGTTCGGTGAATAGTGCTCGTCCAAATAGTATTCAACCAACTAGTATATTAGCAAATAGCGTTCGGTAGATAGCGTTCGGTCAGCTAGCGTTCGTCCAAATAGTGTTCGACCAGTAGCGCTCCGTGAACAGTACTCGACAATAGTGTTCGGTGAACAGTGTTCGACCGTGTTTGGTGAATAGTGTCCGTCCAAATAGCGTTCGGCGAATATGTATGAATCCGTAATTCCCTTGGTAGTATTTTAAAACAATTATTGAGAAGTGTTGGTTATTTTCTTCATATAATATTGGTTTATTTATACATGTTATTGAGAATATGTATGAATTCGTAATTGAGCACGTTTATTTTTGGTACATACACTATGTTATTTACTTGTAACTTCGTCGGTCTTTTGAGCATTTTAATAAATGCAATTCTCGCGAGAGATGGAGATTCGAGTGTCACCTTCTTCTACGCAAGGAGGTGAATGTCTCGCCCAATGACTTCGGCCCGTGTTGAGTATAGTGCATCGTTACGCGTAGTATCGATGATTTTACTCGTTAGTCCTTGAGGAGTCGGGGAGATAGGTCTGAAGTCGCGATGGAAGACGACTCGAGTCGCCTGTTATTGAGAACAGGTTATGACGACGAATTACAAGGAAACGACATTAGTTTATGAAAGACTAGTCTACAATGTCATGTGTGTCGAGTTTTATTAAGTCTTGGAAAATGTTATATGTAATGAATTTATGATGTGATACTTCTGGCTA
>JAHCHA010010657.1:0-21217 GCA_027742795.1 Vigna hirtella | reverse complement strand
CCAGCCAACATTGTTGGAGGCTTAACTCAATTGAAAGTTGTTGAGATAGAAGAATGTGACAAGCTAGATCAAATATTTGGAGATATTGTTCCATCCACAGACCGTGATAAAGTAATAGAGGAAGGTAAGCATCCTGTTTCTTTTGTTGGAGAATTGAATGATATAACAAATAAAGAGGCTGCTGATTTGAAAGACTTCTCTAGTCGAAATAATACTCAAATTGAGCTTCCTGCTTTACAAGTACTTGAACTTCATCATATTCGGAACAGAACCGTTGTTGGTAGTCATGATGTGATATGTCCATCTTTAAGAAAACTATCATTGGATATTGGGAGGTATGTTGGGTTTTTCAACATAAATTGTTCAAGCGATGCTTCAGAAGCTACAAAAAGGGATTCTATTGCAATCAAGGTATGAAAAACCATCATTTACATTGTTTCTATCTTTGTGAACTTACATGCCCTGCCACTTACTAGTCACCTGAGTTCATATCAATAGCTGCAACATAAATTTTTAATATGTAAGTATTGAGATAGATTATTTGGAATAAATTAACTTTGGAAAATTATTTTTTTTAATAGACTAAACAGAGAGCAATTATTTTTGCGAAGAAACAAGTGAATCTAAATAATTATAGACATTGCTTAAACTTTTATCTATACGAACAATACGATAGAAATGGAATACGTTAATAATCAGAGTTAAAATAATATTTAGTTTGGTTTAAGAAGTATTTTGGTTTATGAATTGCAGATATCGAACTCCGATTTTGATCCGCCGGTTGAAAGTGTTGAATGTCTTTCAAAACAACCACATGGTTTGAACTTGATTATGACACACAATATTAGAGAGATTGAACTGAAAGGCTTTGATAAGGCAAAGTACCTTTTTAAACTCTCCATTGCTTCATCATTGACGATGTTGGAAATTTTGAGAATTAACGAATGTCTTGGACTTGAGTACATTATAGACACTGATGATGAATATGGCAAAGAGAATATGAAAGCTATCTTTCCCAACTTAAAAAAGCTCTCAGTGTATAAGTGTTTCCAATTGAAATATATGTTTGGGCAATATGACGTAGCTAATAAGGATTATAAGGAGATTCATATTCAATTCTCAGCATTGGAAAAACTATCTCTTCGGAATCTATCAAAGTTTGTTAGCATTTGTTCTACCAACAATCTCATTGTGACGTGGCCATCTTTGAAGGACTTTGAGTGTTACGCATGTTTGTATCCATTTTATGGTTCAAGAGAGCCTATTATCAGAAGTACGAAGGTAGTCTTGTATTTTTTTTCTTTTTATGATTATTAATTAATTTTTCTTTTTTCGTTTATGTTTTTACATTTGCTCTTAATGTCCTACAGGATCCGAAAGGGATTCAGAACCATCTCCCCACTTTGCAAACTCTAAACATAACGCATTCTGATGCAGAACGTATCTTTTGTCTTAATGAACATGAAATGATTGGCCAACAAGTGAGTTTAAGGTTAGAGAAGTTGGAGTTGTGTAATGTACCTCAAATGACTTATATTTGGGTGGGTCCCAACAATTCACTTACTCTCCAACATCTTACCACATTAGAAATATGGAATTGTGGAAAGTTGGAAGTAATCTTTCCAAAGTCTGTTGTAAGATGTTTACCAGAGTTGAAGAACATAATCATAACACAGTGCATGGAATTGAAGCAGATCATGGAAGAAGACGAGTCAAATCTTCTTCGTATAGATGGAGGCTGTGAAGTAGAGGACATTATTGGATGTGATAAAGAAGCTTCAAACAATTATTTTGCCTTCCCAAATCTTGAAAAACTAGAAATATTTGGCTGTGCGAAATTGGAAGTAATCTTTCCAAAGTCTGTTGTAAGATGCTTACCAAAGTTGAAGCTTTTGAGGATTAATGAATGCAAAGAATTAAGACAAATCATTGAAGAGGGTGTGGAGGATAAAAAATTGTCTAACCTTGTTTCTCCTCAACCATGCTTCCCAAAACTAGAAGCATTGCATGTTGAAGATTGTCACAAGTTGAAAAGATTATTCTCTGGATCTGCTTCTAATCACCTTCCCAATCTTCATCTTCTGGCCATAAGTGGAGCCAATGAACTAGAAGAGCTTGTTGGATATAAACAAGGAAAGATTAAAGTTGAGCTTCCAAGACTCAAACTTTTAATATTTACGCATCTGGAAAACTTCAGTCAAGAGATTGAATTGCATAATGTAAAGAATTGCATTGTCTACAAATGTCCAAAACTCTCTTTGACTTCAACAACTACATTCGAGAAGCTCCTTGATGATTTTCCTTCTGAAGGTAATTCTTTTCTACATAAATGTTGGTCTTAACTCGTATGCACTCTCAAAAAGGAAGTTTATGAGTTTCAAATTAAATGTAATTTTATCTCACTTTTATTCAATATATCTTTCTACAGATTTCATAAACACTGAAGTTCGTAGTGGGGAATTTGAAGGCATAGTAAAATCTATATATAATGATAGCAGTGAGTTCACTTCATCAGAGGTCAGAACCAACCAATCTATGAATATGAATATAAAATAAAATAAATTTAATAGCCGATAATGTCTCATTATTAGAATAACATTTTTCAATTTAACGTACTAAATTTGATCTCCTTTAAAATTCTTAAAGTAAATCATCTTTGGTAGATCAACAAAGGCACCTTAATTTCCAACAAAGTAATTTAACATGAAATGAATGGTTGATGTATACCACTCAAAGCTAAGGAATGAACAAAAGAAATTGTTGTTGTCCCTTGATTTTTTAACATAAAGACTAACTCCTAACTTGCTTGTGCAATATTTCAAAAGAAAGTTAGTGTATGCACTTGAAAGAGTGAAGGAGGTTTTCCATACCAATATGCACTTGAAGAAGCAATAGTAAGAGGGCTCCTTTCAAACTTTAGAGCCACTCACTCGATCGTATTTTTTCAATTTGTAATACACAGAAGACTGGGGACGTAGGAAATGAGAGCATTAAATCTTCATCCACTGGAGTTGAAGACATTGGCATTGGAGATGCTGTTGCAACTCACATTGATTCCAAGGTAGTTGAACAAGATGATAAGATGAATGAAGGCAAGCCAGGAATAATGGAAGGCCAAGGAATCCAAGTACAAGAAGGGTTGAACCTTTTGCATAAACAAGAGGGAATATATGTTGCTCCTAACAACAACAATGACATTTCTTCAGGTTTCTGATTTCTTATATATTTTCTCATTTACATCCTATATTTCCATATCACCCTCTCAAACTTTTTACAGCTTCTGCAGATATCCGTACAAGATTGGGAGCATATAAACATTTTGTTGATCTTGATGATGCACAGATTTCTCTTCTGGTGGAGGCAATAACAACATATCCTCATCTCTGGAATGCTTCAAAGAAGTTTAGTGAGCGCTTTCAAGCTTGGAGGTTGAAAATTTTGGCAGATATGTTGCTGTTCCTTCAGAAGGAAAGTGACGATAGTGTTATTCCTCAAAGAGAAAAAGTGTTCGATAAACTATGTGAAGAAGCTATTGAAATTGGATTTGAGAGTTCATGGGTAGAGGAAATGCGTCAACGTGTTGTGGCGAGGGATCCTAAGCTGGAAGAGGACATTGCTAAGAGACAAATAAATGAGAATTCTAAGAGGTATGATTATTTTGTTGGATGATTATACATTTGGTGAATTTTTACAAGATTGATAGCATCAGTTTAAGTTTTTTGTTGTTTGGCGATAAATTTAAGTTTGTTAAACAGGTGTAGTAATGGGGACGTGGTACCAGATTCCCAGGCTGTTGAAGAAGGTGATGGGCCTAAGATTAGCTTGGAAGAAGGTTCTGACTTGGTTGATAAAGAAGGTGAAATAGGTGTTGTTGCTAATGACCACATTTTGGCTTCGAGAAATGAAGAACCAGAGCAGGAATTTTTTGTAGAAGTTTTCACTTCAGAAATACCAAGAATAGCAACATCATTAACAAACTCGCAAACAGTTGAAACACCCTCAAATGTGAGTCTAATAAATTTTTTTTTGAGTATTGGATGAGACTATTGTGATTTTACATGTAAGTTTATTTTATGCAATTCACATTTCTAACATATTCGGTCAGAATAAAAAGGATGTTGCCATTCTGATTTTAGGAGTGGAATTGAAAAACAAAAAGTACTGAATTTCTATGTTGGAATTTAAATTGAATATGTTTGCTACCACACACTCACATTTTATATATTGATAATAGTGTGATCGTAATAGTGGGATAAAGACTTATTAAACCTAAAAGGATTTTAATGACACTAAATAAGTGATGGTAGGGAGATATATTAGTGATATCATATTCAAGGTAGCTTTGGTAACTGACTTAGATAAGTACAGAATGAAAAAAGATGTTAGATGTGAAAATTTTAACTTATGTCTCATTGGTTTTTGATAGAATTCTTTCCCCTCTATATTATCCCTTTCTCTCTCCTCAAAACAGAGAAAGAATTCTTTCTGTTAAGATCTCAGTTCATGGGTTTCCACTTCTTTCTTTCATACACCTTAGTGAACTTTCCCTTTGCCTTTTTTTCTATAGACTTATATTCGTATCATTGAAAACATATTTTTCGTCCCTGAAAACAATATCACTGAAAGAAATTAGTGGACTAGATATAATGATAGTTACCTTACCAAATTTAGGTTTAGCATTGAAATTGTATTGGTGAAAATGACACATTTATTGGAAAAATTCTAGCATCACTGATATACTAGCAGTACCCAACTACTGTTCTAGAATTTAGAAGTCCATCTCTATTTGTATGGCAACTTCTCTGCATAAAATACCTAAGCATATAAGTGCAATTTGTGATACACAGGAGATTGGGGACGTAAGAAATGATAGTATTAAAGAGGGGCCTGCAGCAGAGGGTGCTAAGACAAAATCTTTGTCAACTGGTGTTGAAGACATTGGCATTGGAGGTGGTGTTGCAACTCACATTGAGTCTGGTGGCGTGGACATACTTGCACAATATTCCAAGGTTGTTGAACAAGATGATAAGATGAATGAAGGAAAGGCAGGAATACTGCCAAGTCCAGATTGCACAGAAGCTGTTGAAATTGGATTTGAGAGTTCATGGGTTGTCATGAGGGATCCTAAGCTGCGAGAGGACATTGCACAGAGACAAATAGAAGAGAATTCTAAGAGGTATGACTATTTAAATTTTGAACTGTGTAATGTAAAGAATGAATATTACTGACTTTATTGATGCCCAATTAAAATGTATATATGTTTCTCTTTTGATATACATTTGGTGGCATATGAAATTTTTACAAAATTGATAGCATCAGTTTCTTAGTTTTTTTTTTCTTTGGCGAGGAATTTAAGTTTGTTACACAGGTGTAGTAGTGGGAACATGGTACAAGATTCTCAGGCTGTTGAACGAGCTGATGGGCCTAAGATTAGCTTGGAAGAAGGTGTTGCTTCTAATGACCACATTGGGACCCTGAGAAATGAAGAAGCAGAGCAGGAATTTGTTGCAGAAGTTTCCACTTCAGAAATACCAAGAATAGCAACAACATTAACAAGCTCACAACCAGTTGAAACACCCGAAAATGTGAGTCTAATAAATATTTTTCGGAGTATTTGATGAAATAAAAGTATCGAGAGTATAGTTATTTTACACATGTTCATTACTTCGTTTAGGCATTGGTGGACAAACAGCGGATTATTGAACCGTCTTTGATGAACCAACAAAATCCATTTGGAGCAATTGTAAGTAGCCCCAAGATTCCTCTGCTAAATGGCAAACAAAATACCATCAATTGTTTTAAATTAATATGCATGTCCACCTTCTATCAATAATGGCAAACAAAATACCATCAAATGTCCACATCAAGTAGTCATGTATGCAAAGCTACATATCTTTTTGTTCTTGTGCAGAGAATTGAAACCATAGCAAAGAACACCTATATGGCAGCTTCATCAATTCTTTCTCCACCTGTTAACACTCAGTTGGACCAGAAAATTACTTTCCAAAGCAAATCATATCCACATGTAAGTTTATTTTAAACAATTCACATCTCCAACTTATTTGGTCAATATAAACATGATGTTGTCATTCTGATTTATCATTTTCCGCATAAATGAAATTAAGAAAAACAAAGCACACTCAATTTTAAATTGGGATTTAAATTTAATAAATCTGTTACCATCACGTTTATAGTTTAACTTCTACTCCTTGCATTTTTATGATTTTATCAAAATTGGTATTAAGAAACTAAATGCTTTGCAATTATTATGGCTTGATGCTAACGTCTTGTCTGTTATATATTTTCTTCTTATTCCTCTCAGAGTGAAACTACGAGCAGCCAAACTGAGGCAGGCACTGCTAAAGAAATTGACCATCCTAAAATTGTTCAGGACTTTGGGACCAACGATGTCATAAGCTTATTTGCATCAGGAAAAGAGAGTAGAGATAGCCCAGTAGGAAAGACCCTCGGTGAGCTAGACAAGTTTTTGAAGATGTCTCTGAACGACATAGTTAGCTCTGAAACTGACACTCTTCATCTTTGGTCTACTCTTAATTTGCTGTCCAACCTTCCTTTCAAAGATGTGACTCTATCAGATAGACTCAAACGTATTATAGACACTATGCTCCAACACTTCCCAACCATTCTACGCTCCTTTAAGCAAGGCTTTGCTGCCACCGACAAGCTGGGAAAGCTTGAAGCTTGTCAAAATGAGGTGGCCACTACTCTTGTTTCCAAAATTTCTGAGGCAGAGAATTTCTACAATGAAGCTCAACTGAAGGAAGTTGTTTTGAAGGAACAAATAAAAGTTTATGAGGCTGCCTTATCATCTTTGGAGAAGGAAAAGAATAAATGCATTGCGGAAACTATAGGGTACAAAAAGGAGCTTGAAAATGTGATGAAGGATAGATCTCAAATGTTGGAAGATAAAAGAAAAGTTGAGCAAGAATTGTTTGACGTGGCTTACAAATGGTCAGATTTGTGTAGTGAATATGAGCTCAATCGCATGGCTGCTACAAATATCCCGTGAGGGTTTTCGTTGTTCAGTGTTATTGTTAAGGTTGCTCTCATCAACTAGTTTCAATTTACTTCCTATATTTCAATTGTTTCATTTTGTTGTATGTCTGTTATCTTGTTTGTTGTTGTGTAAGAGGTTGCTCTTGGCTACAAAGACAAAACAAGTGTTACCAAAAATAAAAAAGGCTATTCGTTCCTTTATGTAACTTATTTTTCCTTTAGACCTAAATAATGACATCTTCACTAAAAGAGTACTGAGATATCATTTACTAAACTTCATCTGCGAGTTTGGAAGTAAACTTCATCACCAAAAATTAGGAAGTGCTCAAAGCCACTTGCAGTACCTTTTCTGTTTTGAGATTAATGGTATTCACTTCTTCATTTTTTGTATTTTAATATCAACGCCACAATTGTAATGATCTTTTTTTTGTGCACAATTCGGACCTCTTGAAATAAGTACAAGACTTTTGGAACAAACCAATCTATTTGATGACTTTTGGGAAACTCTAGTGAAAATAACATGATTGTAGACTCTTGGAGCAAACTGATTTACATCAACTATGGAGTTCCTAATTTTTCTTCATCAAGTTAAAATTAAAAATTACTTATAATTAAAGCTTTTATCCATTAAGAAACAACTTTATATATATATATATATATATATATATATATATATATATATTATTGCATAATTACCTTAACCATAACAATACATCAAATAGGTTGGGCTAATTTAAATAAAATAATTTATGATATAAATCATTTCGTCACAATGGTTAAAAGTAACAAATTATATCAAGTTTTAACTCATCCAATCACGTATAAAAAAACGTTTATACTTAAAAGTCAAAAAATTACAACAAATATTGATGATGTGATATTTTCCCAATAAAAAAGTGGTAGCTAGAGTTTTAGACCTCTTTTCTAAATTATTCCTAAGCGGTTGTAAATCTAACATCCAAATATACAACTTTTCTTTTTTTCGTTCTGATTCGTTCTTGGAGCGAGGAGGCGAGTTCGAAGAGGCAGGCGCATATCCTCCATTCTCGTGGCGCAATGAGTGTTGCCGCAACGGGTTTGATTTCCGACGACATCGCTGATTGAATTAACCAGCAAAAACAGCACCCAACAAGACTTTTCACAAACAGTTTGGTGCTTGGAATTCCAAAAATTTAAACTTATGCAATAAACGATCTATCAAGCAGGGAAGCACTCAAAATGAACCTAAAATAGGTGCTAGAACTGATTAAGAAAGTAAGAAACAGAAACAAGTTAACATGGCTTAAGCAATTCATGGCTTGCACCTGATACTTTCTCATTTAAGCAATATATCACAGAATCAACATGCACCGAAAATGACAACAAACTCAAAACAGAATGAAATAAAAATGTGTTGATTGTGTTGGATACACGAGCACACAAGTGTAGACTCTAGAGTTGAGTATGAAATAAGAATGGCAAAAAAAGTGTAATAAAGGATATCTATAAGGTAAAATCTGTAATAAGTAATAGGTATGATCATTTTAATTACCCGCTTATTCATAGGATGACTATAGATACATAGTATCAACTTCTGAACACTCATTATCTTGGTGGAAAAGAAAAGAACCAATTGTTAAGAAAAAGGTATATATGGTTGTTAGAGTGTTGAGAAAGTGTGGTTTTATTCTATTGTGTTGCGTGTTGGAGTGATTCAAGCAATGCATTACTTTCATCTCTCTCGAGCTATCAAGAAATTCTAATCCTTTTCTTTGCAATGGCAGAAGCTCTACATCATCTTTTTCTCTTTATCTTTCTCTTTCTATTTCTACACTAACTCACCAATTCTCCTATCTCTCGAGGTATCTCTCTGTTAATGTAAACTTATCTATCTCTCTTTGTTAATGTATATATCTCGCGAAGAAGCTGTACATCATGTATTTGTGTTAATGTTTCTCTTTGTATTTGTACAGTAACTCACCAATTCTCCTATCTCTCTCTGCATATTACTTAAAGGAGGTAATGTAAACCTATCTATCTTTCCTCATTTTCACTTCAAAAATTATAAATTTAATAAATTCTATGTTTTATGAGATGAATATTACTAAAATAACCTATTATCTACTGTAATCATTTTTATACACAATTTTATCACTTGTCCATCTTAAATCTCTCTTTAATGTTACTTCTGGTTTTTTTCTACAATAGCCTAATTCCAAATCATGATCTCATCATTTTGTTGCTCTTTTTTATTGGCATTTGTCAAAACAATTACGTGAACACGCACACTGTTTCTAAAGATACAAAAGATACAAGTGAAAAGAACCTAACTTCTTTATTTTTCACTTGTCCTGGAATCAAACTTCCATATCGATTTCACCATTTTCAATAAACCTTACATTTTTTAGTTTCAACAATTATCGTACTATGATTAAGACAACAAAACTTATATCCCTTTAATTATTTTCTTTTTGGCTAACCAATGAAACATTTATTAATTATTCTTACCTCAAGTTTCTGTTTTGGCAGATTTTAAACCCTAATTTCTGTTTGACAACCCCGGACGTCCAGGTGTCTTATATCTGTTGTCCTATCAATCTACAATTAAAGAGGTATCTTAGGAATCACTTTACCAGAAATCTTGTTTAACAAATAGATGGCAATTTTCATAGCATGAATCCATAAAAGCATGGTTAAACAAGAATTACTTAACATACTTCAAAATATAAATCATTCAAATTCTTTTGATGAACTATCATAAAAAATTCTAGTACCAATGAGATGACTGTGCTTAAAAAAGTTGAAACATTCATTAACCAAATTAAAAGAGTATATAGTAACATCAAGTTTAGACTATGAAACTAAATTCCTATATAAATTAGGTATATAAAGGGCTTCCTAGTCTTAGTGATTAAATAATACATTATGACTGCTTCCACTAGAACATTCAATGTATTTTCCATGACGACAAATTTTTCAATTGGTCTTATGGTTTGGATGGTAAGGAATCTTTGCACTGTATTATAAACATAATTCATACATCCATAACAAAATCCACCATATTATGGCAGTCTTTTAGGTAAATTTGATTCAAAACATACAAAAGCATTGAACTTACATATTAGGATATAAGGGTATAATGGAAAATGGGATTAGATAGAAGGTAGAGGAATTGTATAAATAGATTGTTTGGATAGTTAGAAGGTAGCTTTTTGGGTAGTTGATTTGTTAACAGTCCTGTGAAAGAGGTTATGCCCTTGTTGTTTCTGTAAGTGTCCAGAGTATTCTTTTGTGAATAATACACAGTTTTGCTCCCATTCTTGTTATCTTTCTGTTCTGAGAGGTGGTTTCGAGGGTTCTTGATTAGGTTTCTTAATCGGAAACCTATCAATTGGTCCGACCTGCCGGATCCCAATTGGAGGAGTGACGAACACGCAGGATGGAGGGAAGAGTGGCAGCGGTAGACGGTTAGTTGGAGGCGGTGGAAATCGCAGTGGCAGAGACGAAGGCAGATACGGTCTTCTTGAGACAGAACTATGAGGCAATGTGCCAAGACATCCAAGCAATTATGAAATTGTTGGGAGATCGCAAACAAGACCCACACGGGTCGCGCCGTGAGGGTAGTGAATCATCTGTAAATGATAACGACGGCGGACCGAAAGGGGAGAGAGGAAGAAGGGGTGTAGGGCGTCAGGACGACATGACGAATTGGCGAAAACGGGTGGAGCTACCCGTGTTCGAAGGAGGCAAACCCTGGAACTGGATTAGTAGGGCGGAAAATTTTTTTGAGGTGCAGAAGATAGATGATGAGGAGAAGTTGCAACTGGTTTTCATTAGCATGGAGGGATATGCGGGAAATTGGTTTAGGTTTTGGAGGGAGAAAACCAAGAACTATTCTTGGGCAGGATTGAAAAGAACCCTCAAAATTAGATTCGGAGGAGGGACGAGGAGAATCGTTTACGAGAGATTATCGACCATCAAGCAGGTAGGAACGGTAGAGGATTATGTCAGGGAATTTGAAACGCTGGTGGGACAGACATCCAAGATTCCAGAAGAGCAGATTCTGGGCTACTTCATGGCGGGATTCCAGGAAGAGGTGAGCGACCATGTCAGGCCGCATGATCCCCAAGACTTGATGACAGCCATGCGAGTCACGTGTGATGTGGAGAAATTAGGTGCACATATAAAGACGGGAGGGGGATCGACGCCTAAAAACCAGAGTTCGTGGGGACGAACAACGGGGGTGGTGTTGCGGGTAGAGTTCCAACGCGATACGCAGAGTCAAGGAGGGGCCGCGAAAAGTGTCGGTTCCTCCTGTTAACGCAACCAGTATGCAGAGAAGAAAGATGTATTTCAGCAGAGAGTGGACAGAGAATAAGAGGGGAATATTAACACTTGTATTGAAAGAATCAAAACAATGAAGTATATATGGTGTGCATGAGCACACGGGAACTGACTGACACAAGTCAGTTACACAGTTATGTTTACAACAACATACCCCCCTAAACATAACTAGTGAAAGAATTTACACCTAACAAATCCCTCAGCTGCTCAAACCTGGACTGTCTGAGTGCTTTAGTAAAAATATCAGTCTTTTGTATTTCAGTTGGGCAGTGCAGTAACTCAACTCTGCCTTGACTCACTAAATCCCTTAGAAAATGGAACTTAGTATCGATGTGTTTGCTTCTCCCATGAAAGACAGGATTCTTTGACAGACTTATTGCGAATTTATTGTCAACCATCAGCTGTATGGGTCTTCTACATTTCAACTTCAAGTCTCCAAGAAGTGCTTCTAACCAAATACACTGGCAAGCTGTCTCTGCAGATGATATATATTCTGCTTTACATGTTGAAAGTGCCATTACGCTTTGCTTTTTAGAACACCAGGAGATAAGTGCTCCACCATATTGAATGAAATAACCAAACGTACTTCTTCTATCCACTGTGTCTCCACTCCAATCTGAATCACATCATACCTCCATACCTTCTATGCTGCTGGATGCTTTGGGAAACAGAAGACCAAAATTTGTTGTTCCCTTCAAGTAGCTCAGAACGTGCTTAACTGCTGTCAAGTGTGATGTCCTAGGCTCATGCATGAATCTACTTAGTAAGCCAACACCATAACTGATGTCAAGCCTACTATTGCAGATGTATCTCAAGGAACCCACGATTTGTTTATAAAGAGAGGCATTTACACGTTCCTCTTCAGATTGTTCTAAGCTTTAAATTTGCAATGACTGGGGTTGGAGCACAGTTACAGTTAGTCATGTTGAAACGTTTCAGGACCTCATTGATGTACCTTGCTTGATGCAGAATAACTTCATTCACTGTTTCCATAAATTCTAGTCCGAGGAAATAACTCAGATTGCCTAGATCAGACATTTCATATTCTTCCTTCATTTTCTTCTTGAACATATCTATTTCTTCTTCAGAATCTCCAGTCACGAGGAGATCATCCACGTACAAACACACCAGGACTTTGTTCTGTAATCCAGCGCTTCTTACATACACACCAAATTCAACAGAGCTCTTTTGAAATCCCAGCTTGATCAATAGTGCATTGATATGATTGTTCCAGGCTCGTGGCGCCTGCTTAAGTCCGTATAATGCCTTATTCAACCTATACACCTTTTGTTCCTCACCTTGTTTCTCGAAACCAGGTGGCTGCATCATGTAGACTTCCTCTTCCAAAGGGCCATTGAGAAAAGCTGATTTCACATCTAATTGCTGAATTTTCCAGTTATTCCAGCTAGCAACCGCTATCATGAGTCTTACTGTCTCAAGCCTTGCAACTGGCGCATAGACATCTGTATAATCTATTCCTTGTTGCTGCAGAAACCCTTCGCTACGTGTCTGGCCTTTAGCTTTGCTATCTCACCACTTGCTTTATACTTGGTCTTGAAGACCCATTTTACCTCAATTGTCCGCTTATGCTGAGGTAATTCAACCATATCCCAGGTTTTGTTCCTTTCAATGGATCTCAACTCTTCAATCATTGCTTCCTTCCAATCCTTCATGTCAATAGCTTGCCTCCAAGTAATAGGCTCTGCATCTGCCAAAAACGCAAGATGAGTCAAGTCTCCAGAGTCCAATACATCACTATCTACAAACACTTCATGCCCTGACAGCCTCGTTGAGGGAAATCTAACTCTCTGTGACCTTCTGTTGCCTTCATTGCCTCCAGCCATTTGTTCTTCTTCAACATGACTGTCTTCTAAAATGCCTTGAATAGAGTCTGGTTCGGCTTCTGTCGTTTCCAAATCAAAGATGCTTCCTTCGTCCACTATAACATATCTACTCACAATTATCTGATTCTTTCTTGGATCATACATTCTATATGCACCAGTTGAGTGATAGCCGACGAGAACAAGCATCTCACTTCTATTATCTAACTTCTTCCTTCTTTCATCTGGTATATGTTTGTAACATATAGATCCAAAAACACACAGATTATTAACTGTAGGCTTAACTCCAGACCAAGCTTCTTCTGGGGTGTAGTTAGTCAATGATCTGGTTGGACTCCTATTCAGTAGATGAATTGTTGTAGAGACGGCTTCTCCCCACAAGCAATGTGGCATCTTCTTTGCTTTAAGCATGCACCTAGTCATGTCAAGCAACATCCGATTTCTTCTTTCTGCAAGACCATTGTGTTGGGGTGTGTACGGAGCTACCATTTCATGCACGATACCTTTGTTGGTGTAAAACGCGTTCATTTGAAGTGAGTTAAATTATCCTCCACCGTCTGTTCTGAAAATCTTAACCTGCAAACCAGATTCCTTTTTCGCCATAGCACAAAATTTTACAAAGCATTGGTATACGGTTTTCTTTTCTTTGATCAAGTAAACCCACATCTTCCTGGTCAACTCATCTATGAAAAGCAAGAAGTATTTATTACCTCCTAATGTCTCCACATCAAATGGACCGCATACATCTGAGTAGACAACAGTAAGTGGTTGCTTTGCTCTCTTGTACATGGTTTGTTTAAACTTAGTTCTGGTCTGTTTCCCAACAGCACATCCTTCACATACTTTGTCAAGAATCTATATCTCAAGAACTCCTTTTACAAGATCTTTGCTCTTCAACAATTTCAGACTTCTAAAGTTCAGATGCCCGAACCGATAGTGCCACAGCCAAGCTTCTTCCTTGGAATCGACAGTGGTCAAGCATTGAACAGCAATGGTATTAAGATTTACCTTAAAGGTTCTGTTCTTGACAAGTGGGGCTCTAAGAACAAGTCGTTGTCTTTCGTCAAATACGTTTATGTGTTTCTGGCAAATAGTCATTGTATAACTTTTTTCGAGAAGCTGCCCCAAACTCAGCAAGTTACTCTTCATGTTTAGAACATACAGTACATTATTCATGTAGGCAGGTCGTCCATCTTTACGTTTGATCATAATTCTTCCAGCTCCTTTAGCCATGATCACACTATCATCGGCAAAACACACGATGCTTTTAATACTCGGATTCAGATCCAACAACAACTCTTTCTTCCCTGTCATATGATTGGAACAGCCTGTGTCTAAGTACCAACATGATTCATCTTCTGCATGATGCGTTTCGTCAACTAACAACACATGTTTAGCCTTACAACACTTGTCGCTTGCAAAGCCACTGTTCTTGCACTCGTTACACCTGTTGTCGCATGCAGAGTTACCATTCTTGTACTCGTTTTTGTCTTCTTTGATTGTACTCATTAATAGCACTTGATCATAATCACAGTCATTTGCATCTTGCACAAGATTAGCCTCCTCATTTCCTTTGCCTTTCTTTACATCTTCATTATGCCAGCATTCAGATGACTAATGTCCATACTTATTGCACGTATAACATTGTATGTTTCTTTTATCAATGTTACTTCTTCCTCTCCCTCTGGAGTATTTTCTTCCTCTTTTGCTACCGTTCTTGTTTTCACTACATTCATCTTCATCATTTTGATCAGAAACACTTGAGTTTTTGCCTCCAGTTCGACCTCCACGGGCACGACCTCTACCTCTTCCATTTCCACGTCCTCTGGTTTTGTAATTGCTTCTAACCTGTTGGGCTTGGTTCGTACCTTGATTCACTTTTTCTCTGCATTTCTTCTTTCGATTAGTCTTTGTTCATGTGCCTCAAGTGAATTTTGTAATTCCTCCACCTTCATCATTGCAAGATCTTTGCACTCTTCTATCGCAACGACGATATGGTCAAACTGGGGTGTCAAAGTTATGAGAATTTTCTCGACTATTTTCTTGTCTTTCACGATTTTGTCGCAAGATCTCATCGCGTTTACAATGACTTGAATCCTTCCGATGTAGTCTATTACGGTTTCTTGCTCACCCATGCACAGAAGTTCGTATTGTCGCGGCAAGGATTGCAACCGAACCTTCTTCAACTTGCCTGAATTACCGTATCCCTCCTGCAAGATCTCCCATACTTCTTTTGCCGTAGCCGCTTTCGAAATTTTCTAAAAAATGGTAGCCGACACACATTGATGTAGGAGCATCCGGGCCTTGCAATATAATCGCTTATTTTCTTTGTATCGCTTTGTTTCTTCAAGATCACCCTTCAATGGTTCCTTGAAACCTTTCTTGATAATCTCGTCAACCTCTTGATAGCCAAAAATGGCATCCATTTTGACACACCAGTCATCAAACCCTTTACCATCAAACACAGGAAAGTTACTATGTATTATGCCAGTCATCTTCTTGATCGTCTTGAGTTGATCCACCAGGTTTTGAACCAGTGCTCTTGAAACCACTGTTAACGCAACCAGTATGCAGAGAAGAAAGATGTATTTCAGCAGAGAGTGGGCAGAGAATAAGAGGGGAATATTAACACTTGTATTGAAAGAATCAAAACAATGAAGTGTATATATGGTGTCCATGAGCATACGGCAACTGACTGACACAAGTTAGTTACACAGTTATGTTTATAACAACACCTCCCGTCTATTTGAGGACTTTTCGGAAACTCTAGTGAAAAATAACATCATTGGAGACTCTTGGAGAAAAGTGATTTACATCAACTATGGAGTTTCTAATATTTTTTTATCAAGTTAAAATTGAAAATTACTGTTCATTCTTTTTACTTATAACAAATCTAGTGATTGCTATATAATTTCATAAAATTAAGTTGATTAATTGTTAAAAATAAGTAAATAAGTTGTTAAAAATGAATTGGCTTATAACCATACGTAACACTTTATAACTTAATATCTTCTACATATAACCATACACCAATATTTCAACCGTTCAACATAATTAAAGATTTTATCAATTTAGAAACAACTTTATATATATATATATATATATATATATTGCAAAATTACCTTAATACTTTCTAGAGTATCCAATATAATTATAACGATGTACCATAACAATACATAAAATAGGTTGGGCTAATTTAATTAAAATAATTTATGATATAAATAATTTCGTCACAATGGTTAAAAGTAACAAATTATATCAAGTTTAACTCATCCAATCATGTCCAAATGTAATTCATAGAAAAATTAAGATAAGCAACAATTCTTATAAATACCTCAAGTTCTAAAAAAAAACGTTTATACAACTTGTGAACACTCATTGTCTTGGTGGAAAAGAAAAGAACCAATTGTTGGCTGCGTTAAGAAAAAGGTATATGGTTGTTAGAGTGTTCAGAAAGTGTTGTTTTATTCTGTTCTGTTGCGTGTTGGAGTGATTCAAGCAATGCATTACTTTCATCTCTCTCGAGCTATCAAGAAATTCTAATCCTTTTCTTTGCAATGGAAGAAGCTCTACTTATCATGTCTTTCTATTTATCTTTCTCTTTCTCTTTCTACACTAACTCACCAATTCTCCTATCTCTCACTTCAAGCAGGTAATGTAAAGTTATCTATCTTTCCTCATTTTCACTTCCATCATTATAAATTTAATAAATTCTATGTTTTATGAAATGAATGTTACTAAAATAACCTATTATCTACTGTGATCATTGTTATACCCTCTACTGTATTACATATATCATTTATCTTAAAAGTGTTTTAGTTAAAATATAAAAAAATTATGCTCGCTCAAACCTTTTTTTTACCGTATTTTTTAATTTCTTTACTAATTTTAAATCAATTTGGCTAAATCTTCTAATTTCTTTACTGAGCTTGCCATCTTTTGTTTCCTATAAATATCTCAAATCTTACATTTTTAGTTTCAACAATTCTCCTACTATGATTAAGACAACAAAACTTATATCCCTTTGATTATTTTCATTTTGGGCGATCAATGAAAGATTTATTGATTATTCTTACATCTAGTTTCTGTTCTCGCAGATTTTAAATCCTAATTTCTGTTTGACACCCCAAACGTTCGGGTGTCTTTAGTTGTCCTATCAATTCACAATTAAAGAGGTATGTTAAGAATCACTTTACTAGAAATCTTGTTTAACAAATACATGGTTATTTTTCAAAGCATACATCTATGACTAGTTTTCAAAGCTTGCATCCATAAAAGCATGGTTATAGAAGAATTACTTAACATACTTCAAAATATAAACCATTCAAATTCATCTTACGTAAAGTATCATAAAAAATTCCAGTACCAATGAGATGATTGTGCTTAAAGAAGTTAAAATATCCATTAACGAAACCAAATTTAGATTATGAAACCAAATTCCTACATATAAACGAAATAGCCTATACCTAAATGATAATGAGTTCAAAATAAGCTGCACAAGGAAGTTCTCATTCATACCTATTTCCAATGCCTTAAGTCTTACTATAATGTTTAGCATTTAAATAATGTGCCCCATTCATGGTGCCTAATGTACTTGTTAATGTCCCAAAACAAGAGACTTATCAATTGTGTAGGAGCGCTCCCCCAGATACTCTTTTACACTTTCAATATTGGGAAGAGTCGTCTTAATATTATTTGAGATGGCTATCATCATGAACATTAAGTTTGTTTCATCTATATTAAATGAGGGTATGTTTCTCCATGAGAAATTAGCCTTTAGTATTCTAAAGATTCAATGAGAGATGAATAAGTGTGAGCCTTTTTCTCTTTGAGAGATTGTTCTTCAGTGCAGTGTTATGGAGATTCAATTTGATGGACGTAGGACAAAGAAACTTTTACATACTTATAAACTTTCTCAGTCAGAGGGTTACTCCCTACACTATCCCACATTGCTCTCTGCACCACCACATTACTCTATGCACCACCACATTATTTTTAAATTCCAAAACTATCTTTTATATTTTAAAATATCTTACACCCCAACCACTTTTCTTAAACGGATGTCAACATCCGTTCAAGAAAAAATTCTTCAACGGATGTGCCACATCCCTTAACGAATGTACCACATCCGTTGAGGTCTTTTTCTTTTTTAGTTTTTAGTTTTTTAATTTATTGTATTTTAAATTAATATATAAATATTATTTAATTTTTTTAATATTATTCCTTAATTATTTATAAATTAATTTAATTTAATTTAATAAAATAATTATTATTAATTTAATTTATGTATTATTATTTAAATAATAATTACAATATATTTAAAAAATTCATTAAAATGGATGTGCCACATTGTTAATGGATGTGACGCGTTGAAGTTTTTTTTTTTTTAATTTTTTAATTTATTATATTTTAAATTAATATATAAATATTATTTAATTTTTTTAAAATTATTACTTAATTATTTATAAATTAATTTTATTTTATTTAATAAAATAATTATTATTAATTTAATTTATGTATTATTATTTAAATATTTTGATTTACATACTTGTGTGTCATTAAGTACACGTTTGGATATGATTCATTTTTTTGTTGGACGGAGGTTAAAGCTTTTTCAAAACATAATATTATTTAAGAACTAAATATTTTCGTTAAAATCATGAAAGAGATGAAAATGAAAACATATTTTAAAACACTTATCTCACCTAATATTTTAAAACTAAAATTATTAAGAAGTTGTTTGTCTTTAGTGTATCAAATAATTGAATATTTATAATATAAAGCATTAAATTTAATTACTATGAACAACTTCAGAATTTATTTTTACAATAAAAGAGAGTTAGTAGAACCTATAGTAAATGATCTTAAAATAATTTTTTGATCTAATACCTCCTTTATTGTTCAGGTTAAAGAAAGTTGCATTTGGTGGAACAAATTGATGGACTATGTTGTGGGCTTTGCATCTTCTGTTTCAAGAGATTTAATGTGTGGCGCATTAAATCAATTGCGTTATCTTCGCTCCTTTAACAATTCTGTCAAAAAGCTTGAGCAAGAAGAGGGCGATTTGATTGTAACAAGAGATGATGTCCAAAAATATGCCAAGAGAAAAACTAGAGAGACTAGTGGAGTTGTTGACAAGTGGCTGCAAGATGCTATCAGTAACATAGGCAAAGTGAATCAGTTGCTAGAAGAGGCAAGAACAAAAAACATGTGTTGCTTTGGATATTGTCCAAATTGGATTTGGCGATATCGTATGGGAAAAAAGCTAGCAAATAAAGTTTTTCACCTTGAAAAGTTCATTCATGAGGGTAAAAAATATGTGTCATTTGACCGCATCCCTACGCTACCTTCAGAAAAATGCATGAATTTTGAGAGTAGACAATATGCATACGAGCAACTACTGGATGGAGTGAAAAATAACGATGTTTCCATGATTGGGTTGTATGGAATGGGAGGTTGTGGTAAAACCACATTAGCAATGGAAATTGGGAAGTTCGTAAAAGAAGAGCATCTTTTCGAAAAAGTTCTTTTTCTGCATGTTTCTAGTACAGTGGAAGTTGGGAGGATTCAAAAGGAAATAGCAAGTTTACTGCAAGTTGAATTTCCAGAAACCGAAGAAATGCAGAGAGCCCAAAGATTGTGCTCAAGATTAACTCAAGAGAAAAATGTTTTTATAATTCTAGATGATGTGTGGGAGAATCTTGACTTTGGCCGTATTGGAATTCCTTCTTCTGAACACCTTAAAGGCTGCAAGATTCTCATTACCACTAGATCAGAAGCAGTTTGTATTTTAACGGATTGTCAAAGAAAGATTTACTTGCCAATTTTAACCGATGAAGAAGCATGGACTCTTTTCCAAAATAAATCACTTATATCAGATGCCACCTCTGATACCTTAAAGGATCTGGGAAGATTAATTTCTGATGAATGTAAAGGATTGCCGGTTGTCATTGCAGCTGTTGCTTGTAGTTTGAAGGAAAAAGGTGAGACGGAATGGAGGGTTGCATTGAATAATTTGAGACATTCTAAGCCAATAAATATTGAAAGAGGTTTGACTGATCCCTACAAGTGCCTCCAGTTGAGCTATGATAATTTAGATACTAAAGAAGCTAAATCACTTTTCCTGTTGTGCTCTGTGTTTCCTAAAGATTCTGAAATTGAAATTGAAATTTTAACAAGATGTGCAATAGGATTAGGTGTAGTTGGAGAAGTTGACTCATATGAAGAGGCAAGGACTGAAGTGATTGTAGCTAAAATTGAGCTTGTTAGTTGTTGTTTATTGTTGGATGCAGATGATGAACGTGTCAAAATGTATGATATAGTTCGCGATGTAGCGCACATAATAGCAAAAGATGAGAATAAGATTATCAAGTGTGAAGTGGAAAAAGATGTTATAGTGGAACAAAATTCAGTAAGATATCTATGGTGTGCGAAATTTCCAAATTATTTGGATTGCTCCAATCTTGAGTTTTTATGTTTAAGGACAAAGATGAAAGAATTTGATGGGATTTTCAAAAGAATGGGAATGCTCAAAGTTTTGATGCTTCAAAACGATGAGGATGGAAAAACACGACTGTCAACAATATCTTTCAAAACATTAACAAATCTTCGTTGTCTATTCATTGTGAATTATGAATTGAGTGACTTCTCATTTTTTGGCGGTATGAAGAATCTTCAAAGTCTCTCGTTATATTATTGTTTACTGCCTTCGTTTCCTGAATTACAAACCGATGTTGCGATTAAACTAAAATTGTTAGACTTAAATGGGTGTAACATTAAAGTGAAGAATTTTGAAGTGATTAAAAGAATCCCGCTTTTGGAAGAGTTGTACATCATTGAAATTGAAGGAGAATGGGATGCTAACAGTGAAGACAATATTGAATTCTTTAAGACGTTTAGCATTCCCGAAACACTGGAAAGGTATGGAATTGTATTAGGATCTGATCACTTTTATTATTATAATGATGGAGATATTTACATTCATTGCAAAACTTTATTACTTAACCATTTTGACATATCAAATGAGGTAATAAAGG
>JAHCHA010010652.1:0-10437 GCA_027742795.1 Vigna hirtella | reverse complement strand
TAATAATAATAATAATAATAATAATAATAATAATAATAATAATAATAATATTAATAATTATAATAATAATAATTATTATTATTATATGATGATAATGATAATAAATAATGATAATGATAATAATAGTAATAACATTATTATAATAATAATAATAATTATCATTATCATTATTAATGATAATAATAATGATAATAATAATAAAAATAACATTATCATAATACTAATAATAATAATAACTATAATAATAATAATAATAATAATAATAATAATAAGGATAATTGTAACATCCCAAAAATACAGTAGTAAACCATATGATAGAAACAATTACAATTAGTAATATATCAGTTCAGTCTTACACTAATCAACGCAAGTTCATGGCCGAACGACCTTACATAAATGTTTTCATTTGAACCGCACATGATAAAGGAAAACATGACCGGACGATTTACAAAAGATTCTACCGAACGGTCAGATAAAAACAAAAGAGGAGGTGACCGAACGATCACCTCACAATAAAACTATCATCTACTAACCGAACGTTCCTACTGCTCGGTCTTCACTTCCACTTCTATCAAATTTTCTTCTTCCAGCGCATCTTCCAACAGCGCGTCTCCTTCTGCTCACATCCACACGGATGATCATTGCAACGACAAGACGGACGTACAAGACGAGACAACACAATAAAACACAGGGTAAGCTTATGTAATTTAATTCATGCATAAACATATATGTCAAACAATCCAACACACAAGAGAATTTCAACATATGTATTATACAAAGCCTATCACTAGACTAACCGTCCGGACTGTATGACATCTGTGTAGCTACGACGTTCGTGCACCCGGGTGATGTAGTAACTGGAATACTCTCATCAGCTGCCACCCGAGGTTAATCCTATCTGTCCAAAGTACCCCTAAGGACTAGGACCTCCTGCCGTTCCCACACATGACCTACCCTCCTCTACGTGAGGACGAGTACTCACGGAACATCAGGATGAATCGATAGCTTAGCATTACCACAGTCATACTTTACCATTTCAATATTCATTCATGAGTCGTTCCTCCCTGGAACGCTCGTTCAAAAGTCACAACATTTCATCCAAATTTTATGCTCTTCATCTTTTATTATCCATCATTTTAATTTCCTCTTTGTCATCAATTATAATAACTTCAAATACCGAACGTTCAGTCCTCACTCAGAACGAGGATGAACACTAGGAACGAGACAGAGAAGTCGCCCGTTCCAGATCAGAATAAGACCGAGAGGATTACTATTAGATTTAGGAATAAACAGAGCACAATCATATAATATATGACGAACGTTATTTACAACGTGAGTCAGTTAAATGAACTGACTCTCGTGAGTTCAAACCAACACTCAAATAATAAATCAAGTACGGAGGCTCTAGGCTGGATCCAACGAATGTAGACACGTCAAGACGTTAAAGAACCATATTTAGAATAATTCAAATACAGAAACCTAATACCAGTCAATGACCGAACACGGTAAAAGAGATTCTACTAAAATTGGACGAACGCTGTTTCATCAAGATTGATCAATTAAAAACGAGTACGAGTGCTTGGTATGAGACCGAGCGCCACTCATTACGAGAGCTTGGGTTGAGACCTATCACTCATTTAAACTTATAATAGAAACTTTAATAATAATAAATATGATAAGATACGATGGAGACAGTGCTTAAGAAAAACTAAATATACAAATACATGTTTACAAGATTTTCAGTTCCTCACGTAACACTCAGGTGCATCTACGTTTTGCCGAACGCTCAAAATTAGCACTATTACAAGAAGGCGCTCGTCCTCAACTAGAATTCTTCCCAAATGAAAGAATTCAATTTCAAAGAAGTTTACTAGAAACACCGAACGGTCAAGGACCGTTCAATGACGAACGCACATTATCATAGTGAGAATTTCATATTCAGATTTTCATTTATCTTCAGCTCATTTTGCAATACAACATTTCATAACCTTATAACTTCACATAAAACATAAATTTACATACTTCATAAAATCTATATCATGTTAATAAATCATACTCCAAACAAATACTCATATTTACATTCATACACTCCAAACATATCAACCATCATGCATTGTATTCATTTCAGTCATTTAGCGATCGTTCATACAACCAAATAAACAGATAAATTAAATTAAATAAGCTTCCCTTACCTCTAGTGTGAACAAACGTCCTAAGGACAGAATACGCTTCGCTTGACTGAAATTCCTTCTACCCTTATGTTCCACAACTCTTTAAACTAACCAAACAGTCAAAAACCGAAAATGGTTCAGACAGGATAACAGCATGCAACCGGTACTTGGTTTGCATGTACCAGATAACGGACGGCTAAGGACAAGGAAACTTACCAGTTTCGGAACTCAAATCTGTTCGGTTCAAATTGAAGCTTGGGACGCCGGGAGTGCTCCTACGGTCTCTGAATGATGATCGGAGAAGAGAAAGGGTGAGTTTTCTTAGAGAGAAGATAGAGTTTCTAGTGAGAAGGAGGAGAAAAATGAAAAGTTCAGAGTTTGGGAAGAAGGGTGCATGCAGAAGAGAGTGTGACGGAAGTTTCAGAAAACAATCATTTTCTTCCCACGTCCAAACGAGCGTCCGCTCTTCTGCCGACACATGCCTTCCACGATCTGATTTCAGAATCCTAGTTGCTTGACACCTGGCGTCCGCACAGAAGGTTTTGGGTGCGTTTTAAATGACTCTGACATGAGAGGTTTTGGGTGCGTTTTAATGAGGCCTGACAATAATAATAATGGTAATAATAACCATAATATTGATTTTTATATCAATTCTAAATTAATATAGAAACTTTTTTTTACGATTAAAAGTACAATTGGTAAAAAGAAAAGTGTCCTAAAAAACAATCATGAGATGAACCTGCTACGAGATGCTAAATTTCTATTTATAATGTAATCACAAACACAACTTATATCAACTCATAATTTTCGCACTCTAAACATGATTCTTTATTTCTGAACAAGTTTTCGAACTAGATAAGATGCATGGATGCTTTTTTTATTTTGTTATGATCATTGATTATCCAAGTTTACCACACTAATTTGTTTTGAAAAATAACACACGTTCACTACAACCACACAAATATATTGATAACTTATGATTGCTAAACTACAAAGAAAGATAAACCAAAAAGATAGAAGATCACACATGAAAGGTATATAATGTGATTTGATTGAAGTAACAATTAATTTTAACTTAATATATAACAAAATTTACTATGAAAACAGATATTATACTTGAAATTTCTCTCTTATAACAAAGCCTCATTCTTAGTTATCAGTTCGTAACACTACAAAGTCTTTATTTAGGGTTTAGATAGAGTTCATGTGGACCATGCCACCCACACCTTCTAGTGAACACCATAGCAAACAAGACGTGTTTTAGATTTTGCTAAATCAATCTTTACATAATGGCCGACAAAGGTTAATTACATATACAACTTTAACTAAACACAATTTTCTTTCACTTTTTGTAAATGATTTTTTCTAATATTGTTATTTTAATAAATAAATTTATGTGGCCATTCTTTAAATTGTACTTAGCTTTCGAAAGAGATACTGAGTATATATAGAAGATATTATTAACTAATGAAATTGCTATTAATACAACTAAAATCAATGATCGCCAATTTAATATCAGACTGTTAACACAATCAAAATTATCAAGGAGGTCATCCCAAAGACTAAGTGGTTGTACTATACAGTCTAAACGGCCACCCTTAAACAACTATAAGACTTGATGAGATTAATTCATGACAAAACATGATTAATACTAATTAGGTCACGATTACATAATCAGTAATTACATATGCACATGTGCTCTAAAACTGCATACTCTAGTCGCGTTGCTTTGTACTTTATGGAATGCATTATTTTGAAGTTCAAGAAAAGAGAAAGTGTGAAGGAAAACAGATAAAATGGAATGCATTATTGCAGGGAACTGCTTTTATCATTTGGCTACTACACACAAACATGCATGCTGGAAAATATTATGATACGACATGTCCCCATGGTGTCAGATATTATATAATCCATTTTTTTTTCAAAAAATTATAAAGGTTATTTCTGTTGTGATTAACGGAAATTTTAGAAACATTATAGAAGCTAATTACTAAGTAAGTTTGATCAAACACAAAAGTGTTTAATTTTGATCAATACACAGAGTGTTTGATAATGAAACACTAGTGGAAAAAACACTTAATATTATACCGGTTAAACTTTTAACTTATAACCTCTGAACTACTTGCGTTAGCTTTTTTTGGTTATCATTTCTTATATTTTGATACTTTTTTATTATTAATTTTCTGTTACTTACTTTAATTTTACTGAGACAATTAACTATTTTACTATTTGTAGTACTCTTTAATTTTTTCTTAATTTTTCATGCACTTCAAGTAAAAAAAACAATTTAAAAATATAAATTATATAAAATAACAAATGTTACATTGCATTAAAAGTTGTAAAAATGAAACTCAACATAACAATTATTTAAGTTAAGAGAAATAATTAAATTAAATTAATCAACATAAAAAAATAAAATTTTATTAGTAGCTAATGAAATACGTGCTAATTAATTTCGAACGTTCTCGAATGAGAATGCTAAAATGAATTTACAAGAAAATAACTCTCCAATAATTAAAGGATTTTTTTATTTGACGATAAATATATGATTACCTCATCTTTAAAAGTTACTATTATTATTTTTTTTTTTACAAAATAATTGAATAACAATTATTATTAATTTTTTTAATTATGAAATAATTTTTTTAAATAAATAATTTTAATTCATCCAAAAACTATTTTATATTATTTTTAATTTAATAATTTTTATTTATTTTTCTTTTTATTTATTATATGAGTGAAAGAAAACCACAAACATTTTTTTAAATACAATAACTTTCACCACACTTAGGAGTGACACCAGTGAGTTGATAAGACATTGTGAACAGTTCCTTTTCCTATCAAAACCTTATCCTTAGGGACTGAAAATATAAATTTATGTATATATCTTAAGGTTTATAAATATAGCTGCGTTGATCTCAACTTTTGTGCTACCTTTCCAAAACTCTTATTGAAAATTTAATATCAATGGCTCCCAGAGTCAATTTTGACAGGGAACAAAACCAGGTTTTTTCTTCTTATTCTATTCAAAATCCTTTTTATTTTTATAGTAATGTCGCTTCAACATGATCACCCTTCAAATTTATGTTGTACTTTTATATTAAATTTTATATCATTTATCAGACTAAGTTGTCTCTTCTATTGCATGATCAACCTTCTTTATAGGTACTTTTCTCAGGAAGTTCTTCTGTGAAGTTAGTCATACTAAACAGACCTCGGAAGTTGAACAGCCTTAACCATCAAATGGTAAGTTAATAAAGCTAATTCTTCGAAGTCTTAAATTTATCAAATTTAAAGTTATAGGAAGGTTTGACATAACTGATAGCTGGAAGGATGGTGGATGATTCTCAATAAAGATGAAAGTCCTAAACTTTATATATATATATATATATATATATATATATATATATATATTAACAATAAAAAATATGTTTATTTGCTTACTTGTCTCTATATTTAAAGATTTTTTTTCTATTTAATAAAAGCATAAGAGAGAAGAAAAAATACAAATTTCATAGTTACGTCATCTAATAGTTAATTCTGTTTCTGACAATTTAACATAAAAAACGTGATTCATATATTTTATACTACTTTATGACAAAATATAGACACTTTTAGAACAGGTACTGAATAGAAAAAAAAAACTCTCAATATAGGAATCAAGTAAGAAATTAAATCTAAAAAATAAATAAAATGTCACTACATTTATTACTTTAGACAATAGCTACAAAATGGGATATGTAAAAAAAGGTGTGACTTATACTTTAAGAAACACTTTGGTAACGATTTTCTAGACATAAAAATTAAATATGTTACTTTTCAAAAGTGGGACTGGATTTTGATAACATGTCACAAATTAAATCTTAAGGATTTTTCACTACAGTGCAATTTTAAACAAATAAATCATGAAAATGTACAAATTTTAAAAAGTTATTATGCATATGATAAATCAAGCTTGGATGACACAACTCTAATGTGAAAAAGTTATACAAGTATAACACGACAAACTTGAAATCATACACGACTTTATTTATTCTTTTACTTTTTCATTTAAATTTGAATTGAATTGTACGAGAATGACACAAATTTAGTGTAATATAAAAATAATTGAAGGCGTAACACCTATGCACGACTTTAGTTCACATAAAATTACATTGAAATCATGTTAATAATATATGACTTCAATTCAGATCAATTTTATTGAAGTTGTGCCAACTCGAACACACTTCAGTTAAAATCATATTATATTTAACTCCTAAATGACTTCGATTCAAAATAAAAATAACAAAACGAAAAAAGTTGTACAAAGTCATCAAAAGTTTATTTTAAAAAATTGATGTCGTATCATTCATGTAAATTTTTTGTCTTAATTTCGTAGATAATGAATAAGTTACTAATGAACGTACATTTTCATAGATAAAATTACCTACAAGCTTATTGTCTATGAAATAGGCTTTGTAGGTATCATCAAATTACCTACAAAATTTGTAAATTTGACGTACATAATAACTATATTTTTTTAGTAATTTTTTTACAACGAAATTGTGTAATACAACCACAACTTATCCACATATGTTGCAAAAATTTTAAATTGGTTTATTTATGTAATTTTTTAAAATTACATTATATTGATATAAAAAATTGAATTTCAAGACTAATTCAATCTTAAAAAATCATTTTTTATAGATAAAATTACCAATGACTTTATTACCTACAAAATAAACTTAGTAGATAATTCATAAATAACATCAAATTACTGACCAAAATTTCTCACCACCTATATATTATGTTGTAGATAATAACCATATTTTTTATAGTAATTCTTTTTTTAATGAAGTTGTGTCATACAAACACAAGTTATCCATATATACTTAAGGAAATTTTAAATTGGTTTATTTTAGTGATTTTTTTAATGATAAAAGATTAAACTTTAAAACTAATTCAATCTTGAAAAATATTTTTCATAGATAAAATTACCTACAAATTTAATACCTACTAAATAGAATTTCTAAATAACATCAAATTACCTACAATATTTTTTTTATTATCTACTGGATGTAGATAATTACCATATTTCATGTAGTGATTTTTTTACAATGAAGTTGTCTTATACAAACATACTTATTCATATATTTAAAAAAGTTAAAATTGATTGATTTATGTAATTTTTTTAAAATTACATCATAGAGATAAAAAATATTGAATTTGAAGATTAATTCAATCCTAAAAATTAATTTATAAAATAAAAGTTAAATCTACTTATAATAATAGTAAAGTATTCTTGTTCCTGTTGAACTTAAACCTGAGTTCAAAAAGACTTAATTGAAATAGAGAATATTGTTTATTATAGAAAATGTATTTTCTTAAATAGTATCGAGAAATGTATCTCTTCTGACGTGTCTTCCTTACTTCCGGGCATATGGATAGTCGAAGCCGCTCGTTTGCCTTCCGTCTGGACCGCTCGGTTGCCTTTCAGCATGGACCGCTCGGTTGCCTTTCAGTATGCTGGAGGGGGAGATACCTGCAAAAGGTGTTCCGACGCCCAAGTTAGGCGTGTAATTGAAGAGCTTTGGCTCTTAATTGAATACGTAGTGAATGATTATCACTTTTTGAGCATTTGAGAGTATGAGTTGATTGTGAGTAGAATGTAATGGAATGTAGTGGAGTCTTAGTTGAATGTACCTGGCCTTTGGCCCTGTCATTGTACTTATAAGTGTTTCATAAGTCAAATAAAAACAACCTTACCTAGAGATATGGTTAGTTACTCATAAACGGTTTTACCAATATATTAAC
Organism: Vigna hirtella; assembly: GCA_027742795.1. NCBI lineage: Eukaryota > Viridiplantae > Streptophyta > Magnoliopsida > Fabales > Fabaceae > Vigna > Vigna hirtella. Next base: position 2,473 of record JAHCHA010010652.1, on the reverse strand, counting down.
CGCTTATCAATATCTTTAATCAGATCTTCAATCAGATATTCTTGATTATTCCTTTGATTATAATAACTTAAACTTAATCAGATCTTCAATCAAATATTTTATCTTCTGCTGGACCCTTGGTCCAATAACTTAAACGTCGACCCAAAAACTATTCGAACTGGTTGACCTTAGTTAATGCAGTGGATGGTGGTCTGGTTGACCATTGTTGTGGTGGTGACCGAATGGTTAACAATTAATAACCGTTCGGTATACACTATATCCGATAGACATAAATAATGATTTCCTTACCTTCATCCCATGTACTGGTTTAAGTAGTTGTTCCATGGCTATTTGTGGCTCACAAAATCGTATCCTTTCCCCTACCTGTGCCTTGTAGTTTAATCCTGAGAAGGTTAATAAACACTGAAGAACAAAATTACAAAGTGATGAAATATCGAAAATGAAAGGGGCTTTTTGCACTCAAAAACGTATTTTAACAATGTTCCCTTTTTAGAGCCACACGTACATTTTGCAATAACATACAAATACAAAAAAAAAAAAGAGAAAAGAAACACAGTTTTATGTTGTCGGAGAATGACATGGCTTTTGTTGTTTTGCAGATAGTTCAAATAAAAAGGAATTTAGGGTTGTATGAGAATGACCCTTCAGTCAAACTTGTGATATTAAAGGTAAAGAAGGAGAGGAAGATTAATAAAATGCTTGTTTGGGTTTATTCCATAAGTAGTTTATCATTTCATTTTTTGTGTTAATTAGGGTAATGGAAAAGCTTTTTGTGCTGGTGGTGATATAGAATCAGCGCTTACATGTTCAATAACAGGTAGAACTTGTCCAACACCAAAATTCCCTTACACTGCATGATATCAAAAATTCCAACACTAACTTTCAATTTCCTCGTTAATGGATTTACTATTAGGATTTCTGTTATAACATATTTTGTTCGTTATTTCGGTTGCTAAACCAGGGCACTGGACCTATGCTGCTAGCTTTTACAAGAAACAACTTACTTTGAACCATTTGATAGCAACCTATAAAAAGCCTATGGTAAGTTGGTTAAGTCTCAAACCATGTATTTATTCTTCCATATCTCATGTTTTTATCATCCATTTGAATGGTTTTGTATCAACGGTTGCAAGTTAGGTCTCTTTGATCAATGGAGTAATGATAGGAGGAGGAGCAGGTCTATCTATGCATATGAGGTTCAGGGTTGTGACTGAAAAAGCTGTATGCATATCTTCCTCTCTCCCCAAAATTAGATTTAGAACACCAAATCAAAACTATTGCAATTATCCAAATAATTTGTAACTAAATATTTGTTTATTCCTTTTTCCTTTAACATGTTACATTTTTTTATCAGGTAAAATTCATGTAATGTTGGTTTATTTCTGATTTGATAAGGCTTAACAATGAAAAAAGGTATATTTATGTCCCTCCTTGTGATCTACTAAATCATTTACTTTCCATGATCGATTATTTGTAGGTTTTTGCAATGCCAGAGGCATCTATAGGACTTTCTCCAGATGTAGGAGCCAGTTACTTCCTTTCTAGACTTCCTGGCTATTTTGGTAAGCTGCATAAATGTGTAACAATATTTTCATGTTTGTTTTTTTTTGCTTTTTTGTATTGATATTAATTTGCAATATGCAGGGGAATATCTAGGGTTGAGTGGAGCACGTTTGGGTGGAACAGAAATAGTAGCATGTGGTTTAGCCACACACTTTGTGCCTTCAATGGTAGAATTTATATTCTGCATGCTATGGGAACATTTTGTTCATTTAGAAAAAAAACAACATATATCACATTCGTTAAGTTAAAAACTGGTGTAATTTATTCTTGGAAATCCCACCTCTACACGAGATAAAGTCAAATTATAATATATAAGTGAGGTACAAATCTCACCTTACAAGCCGATTTTATGTGATTGAATTAGACTTAAAAACTCACTTTCTATAAAATATATATATATATATATATATATATATATATATTACATTTAGCTTAACTAATGTGATATTCCCATAAACTAGTACTGATGTAATCTACTGTTACACTGTGATTTTATGTTGAATTTTTAAGAAACACAATCCAAAATTCGTTTTTTTTTTCTTCTTGCAATAGAAGCTGAAGCCATTGGAAAATGGTTTACAAGTTGTTAATTCTCCAAATGTTTCAACAATCACTGCATTACTACAAAAGTTCACAGACAAACCAAATGTGGAAGAAGACAGTCCTCTTAGGAGGTAAATCAGAAAAATTATGGTTGTTGTCTTGAGATTTTGTGTTTTATGAGAATTGACACATTAATATTCTTGTCATAAAATAAAAAAGATTAGAGACTATAAACAAATGTTTCTCGAAAGGGACGGTGGAAGAAATAATTCAATCCTTGGTAAGTATTTAGATATGTACATTTTGTATTCATTATATATAGGTTTAATCCTTTTCGACATCCCTATTTATGTACGAATGTCTCAAT
>JAHCHA010010651.1:0-28003 GCA_027742795.1 Vigna hirtella | reverse complement strand
TTCGTTCCAGCCAAAGATACAAACCCTAGGAAACCCTAAAGCTTATATACTATTCGTAAATTACAGAAAATTAGGCCCAAGCCCAAAAATAGTGCCGCTCAGCGGTAAGTGCGTGAGCTCGGTTCTTCCCCTCAGCGGCCATTTTGCCCCTCAGCGGACCTCCCGTGACTTTCTGAGTACCGCTCAGCGGTAAACTGCCGCTGAGCGGCAGTTGCGGCTTCTCCTTTTGCACTTTTTGATGTCTTTTCTGATTCCATCTCTCTCCTTCTTCACTTCTTTCACCAAATTCACCTTAAAACCTGCACAAAAACATTGAAATCAAGCATAAACCTGTCCAGCTCTCTTAGTATCTAAGTGTTTAAGGTTGTTTTTAGTATCAATTTAAGCATGAAAATAATAGTTTTTCAACTGTTATCACCACGCAATGTACGACTCGGTTTATGCTCTGACGGTTTTAACCCATATGTACAGGCATCAAATATACCATATTCATGTTGGCCAGTTATTGTGACCCCTTATAATCTTCCTCCAGAAATGTGCATGTCTAAACCTTACATGTTCTTGACATGTCTCATTCCCGGGCCATTCAATCCAAAGGTTGGCATAGATGTGTACTTAGAGCCCTTGATAGACGAATTGAAGAAGCTGTGGACGGGTGTGATGACATATGATATTTCAAGGAAACAAAACTTTATTTTGAGGGCCATGCTAATGTGGACAATTAATGATTTTCCTGCTTATGGTATGTTGTCCGGCTGGAGCACTCATGGTAAACTGGCATGCCCACATTGCATGGAACATACAAAGGCTTTTAGATTATATCATGGGGCAAAAAATTCATGGTTTGACTCCCATCGGAGGTTTTTACCGAATGACCATGCTTTTAGGAGGAATAGGAATGCTTTTAAGAAGGGGGAAGTGGAGATGGATGACGCACCACCATATCTTACGGGACCAGAAGTTTGGAATAGAATCAATGGTTATCCTAAAATAACTGAAAATGGTGCACCAAGAATTGATGGATACGGTGAGTGGCATAATTGGACGAAAAAAAGCATCTTTTGGGATCTACCCTATTGGAAGGATAATTTGTTAAGGCATAATCTTGACTTCATGCACATTGAAAAAAATTTCTTTGACAACATCTTTAATACTGTGATGAATGTTGCGGGGAAGACAAAAGACAATGAGAAGGCCCGAATGGATATAGCTTTGTACTGTAGACGAAAAGATTTGGAGCTAAAAAGTCATAGCAATGGTTGTAGGTTCATAACGATCCTTTAAGTGTGAGGAACCAACATCTTAGAGATTTATCACTTGGTCCTTTAAGGTGTGTAAAGGAATGGCACACATTCTTTGCTAATGGATACAAATTTCATACCCATGCATGGAGTCAGGGCAAGAAGACAATAAATAGTGGGGTTCATGTTAAAGGGCTAACAAAAGGAGGTCAAGATGATTTCTATGGTGTCATTAAACACATTTATGAGTTGGAATACAATTCAACAACCACAGAAAAGAAAATTGTATTATTTTATTGTGATTGGTTTGATCCATCGAGAGTAGGTACAAGGGTGGATTCAAAGTATGGCATTGTGGATATTCGAATGGATAAAAGATATGTGTTGTTTGATCCTTTTATAATTGCACATAATGTACAACAAGTGTATTATGTACCATATCCTACATCACGCACGGACAAACGAGGTTGGTGTGTTCCGATAAAAACTAAGCCTAGAGGTCGCATTGATTCGAATGATGTAGAAGCCGATGTGCCATACCAAGTGGAGGAAATGTCACATGTTAATGACGTCATTGAAGTTGAAGAAGTAGTCCGATTACAAGATGTAGAAGCTGGTCTTGAATAAGTGAACCCTAACAATATTTCATCATTTCAAGGGCAGATAGATGAAGATACAACGGAATCAGAAGAATACAATGTAGAGGGACAAGGTGAAGATGACAATGAAGATGAATTTCATAGTTCTAGCACTGAATAGAGTTAGGGTGTGTTCCTCCTTATTTTTGTTGCATTTATAATGTTGTCCACAATCTTAAGTTCTTATCAATGTAAGTCTTAAGATTAAACATTTACTAATAGAGTTTTATTGCAAAGCCAGAAACAATGTGATTTCATCTGTTGTTGATGTGTTTGTTTGTACTCGTGTTTTTTGTTTGTTTTTGGAGTATAATATTGTTTTTGGTTTACTTGTTACACATTTTTATCTCTCATTGTACTATTTCTAAATTTTCTTTTATGCTATTGTATAAAAATATATATTATGTTCAAGAATATGGCATCAGGTCCTTCTGGCCCTCCTATTCCACCTTCAGGAAATTCTGATAAGGGGAAGGGGAAGAAATCTTATGTAGTGAAGTTGATGACACGTTTCAATAATGAAATTGGTTCAACCAGTCAACCAACTACACCTACCTCTACCTCCACTGGTAGATTTGTTCCACCTCCATTAGTTGTTCCTGCCTTCACTCCCACTCCACTTCAAGTTCCTACATCTACACCTACCTCTATTGGTACATCTCTTCCACCTCCGATACAAGTGCCTGGCTTGACACCCACTCCATACCAAGTGCCTCCTCATCGAATGGCTTCACTCTCTCCCAATGTTGGTTCTAACCCATCAACTCCCAGAAATATTGCACCATCACCTGGTATAGAGGATGCAGATCCACATTCTAGTTCAGCCGCCAATTACGTGGAAGAATGTTCCAATAGTCGTCCAATGATTACACCCGTTGGAGGAGGGTAAGAAAAAAATTAACTCAATTAGTATATAGACAATTCATTGTTGTATTATTGTAATGTTTGAGTTTAATTTTGTTTTAGGTTTTATCCTACAAAAACTGCATCGAAGGCAATCACAGCCACCATCAAGGAACAGTTTGATGAGCCATGGCTAACATGGGGCTCAATCCCTAAGTCAACCAGAGATGTCTTCTTTGAACGTTTTAAGGTAAACACTTTTCATTCCCAATCCTGTTACAAAGTCAATAGTTGGTGTCCTGCATTTAATTTATACTTTGAACTTGTTTACTTATTCAAACCTATTATTTCTAATATAACAGAGAAGGGTTTCATGGAAGCCTGAAGATGAGGAAAAGGTCAAAAAAAATTATCACACCAAGGCATCTCATAGACTCTCAGAGATGTATAAAAAAGCTAGAACTCTAGGAAAAAGACCTGATTGGCTGGGGGACGATACTTGGAATGCTCTTTTGAAAAGTGGAACATGCCACTTTATAGACAAAAGTGTGAAACAGCAAAGAAGAATCGGACATCTGAAAAGGGTGGTTGTTTGCACACTGGAGGATCTATAAGCGTGCATGAGCATGCTATTCGTTTGGTATATAACTTGTACCTTTTTTTTCTTATATTTGTAATCATAAACTTTACAAATATTTATTAACAACTCCTTTTGTTTGCAGTCACAAGAGCTTGGTCGGTCTGTGCATGTTGATGAAATATTTCAGCAGACACATATTCGTCAATCAACAGGGGAATTTGTGGACGAAAGGTCTAGGCAGACCCATGTAAGTTTGTACTAACTCTATCACATTATAAATTTTCGGTTTTTAAACCTCATGTGTAATGATAATATTTATTCATTTAACAGGAACAATTTGTTGCAAAATTTTCTCAAATAAGATCTGAGACTGCATCTGTTGGTGTCTCAACATCTTCTCCTCTAGACCCTGCGGAGGAGGAAAGATTGAGAAACCGATGTTGGTTAGAGGCTGCTGGTGGAAAATACAAGGGACGCGTATACGGCATTGGAAATGTCACTTCCCAAGATGACTGTGTTGATAGTTACATCCAACAGACACAGGCATCTTCTACTGCTCAACCACAAAATTCAGAAGAAATTGTTAACCTGAAATCGCAGTTACAACAATATGGTCAGCAGCTTCAAAAGTTTGAAGGCTTTATTGGCGTCCTCCTGCCATTCCTTCCGCCTTCAGCAGCCGCAACTGCACAAGACTTTTTAAACCTTCAAAATCCTCAAGTTCAAAATGAAGTACCCAATAATGTCCAACCAGAACAGCAACCTCCAGAACAACAACCACCACACCAGCAACCACCAGATGAACAACCACAAGATGGAAATGATTACATGCATTATTAGGCATTTTATAGAACTTATTTCCATTACTGTTGAATCGAAATAGAGATACTTACCTTTGACGCGTGGACGCAACCAAGCTTTAGTGCCAACTGATGGAAGAGCAGCTCCGAGAAGTGATCGAAGGCGCGATGAATGACGCAGTGAAATGATGAGGAACACGAGATCGAGGAATGACTCGAATGAACAAGTACTTCCCACAGTCAAAAATCAACAAGGGTAAGCAAGAAATTTCTTCTTTCAGGCAAGGCATGGAGGATACATTAGGTCAAGCATGGGATAGATACAAGAGTTTGCTGAGGAAGATGCCCACGCATGGCTTTGATGAAGCAACAATAGTCATTCTTTTCCTTAGACGTCTAGGTTCACAAACCAAATTGATGCTAGATGCCTCAGTTGGAGTTAATATTAAGTGTAAGGTTCTAGATGAAGCTTTTGAATTGATTGACAACATGGCGACTAATGATAACGAGATGCATAGTGAAAGAGGAGCTTCACCTCCACAAAAGGGAGTTCTACAATTACAATCTCAAGATGCTTTGCTTGCACAAAAAGAAAATTATAACTCAACAGTTGGAGAATATGACGAAGACACTCGCTTAGTTACCAAAGGATCTGAAGAACGTTTCACAGGTTCAACAACAACTCTGTGAATTATGTGGTGGTGATCATATCAATGGTCAATGTGTTTTTCCAGTGGAGGCCCAAGAAGATGTCAATTATATGGGCAATCAATTCCAATACCGCCAAGGAAACTTCAACCAAGGGTGGAAACCTCACCCAAGCATGGATCAAATTCAAAATGGACAAGCAGGATAATTTAATAGACCACATCAGCAACCATCACTATGGCAACAAGTATCAACAAAGCTAGAAGAAACTCTTCAACAATTTATGCAGGTGACTATCTCCAATCACAAGAGCACTAAAGCTTCTATAAGAAATTTGGAGATACAGGTCGACCAACTTGCCAAGAAGATAGAAGACAAAGTGGAAAAGCAATTTGGGGCTAACACTGAGGTTAACCCTAAGGAAGAGTGTAAAGCTATTGTGAGCATAATTGATGACAGGGTGGAAGAGAGCAAAGAAAGAGTTGAGTTAGAGAAGAGAGAAGAAAAATAAGAGAGAATATGTGAGGTTGAGACAAAAGATAAAGAAAAGAAGAGGGGAGAGAAAAATTTTGAGAAACTTGAAAAAGTTCTTCCTTATCCTAAGGGGCGTGAAAAAATAGATAAAGAGAGACAATATGAGCGGTTTAAGGAGATCTTCAGGCAATTGGAGATAACTATACCTTTGACTCAAGCACTGCAACAAATTCCTGCTTGTGCGAAGCACATGAAGCAAATCCTCACAAAAAAGAGATATTTAGATGAGGAGACTATGGATGAACAGGGAGATTGCGGTGTTATTTTGGAGAAACCACTTCCTCCAAAAGTGAAAGATCCAGGAAGTTTTACTATTCCTTGCGTCATTGGGAAGGTGAATATAAGGAAAGCCTTAATTGATTTAGGGTCAAGCATTAATTTGATGCCCTTATCTCTGCTCGAAAGGATTAGTTATCTTGAAGTCAAGCCAACAAAGGTGACTTTGCTTATGGCAGATGGGTCTTCCAAGAAACCCTATGGTGTAGCGGAAGATGTTGTGGTTTGTATAGAGAAACTTAAATTCCTGGTGGATTTTGTGGTGATGGAGATGGAGGAAGATGAGAAGATCCCAATTATTCTTGGAAGGTCGTTTATGAAAATGGCAAAGGTAATCATCAATTTGGATGATGGGATGATAGTACTTCAAGACGAAGAGGCAAAGGTAATCATCAATGTGGATGATAGTGTCTTCAAAGCTGAGCAGTAGATTCAAGAGAAGAAGACTAATCATAAAGCTGCATGTAAGGATGCACCAGTTACTAGCCCTAAAGTTGCCAAGCCGGTCATAAAAGGTAAAAATTGTTTCTTGTCACAGGTTAGGGAAGAAGAAAAAGATGACAAAGGAAGGATGGTTCCTGATGACTTGGTGGATGCACAATTCAAACTTGGCACACCTATAAGATTCAAGAACAAGTTGTGGGTTGTGAAAGATTTTAAAGAGAATGGAGTGATAGAGATTGAAGCTCCATATTCAAGACAAGTCAAGAAGGTGGACCGAATGCAATTGATGAGTTGGTGTGATGAAAGCAAGAAGAACAGCAACATTAAAGATGGAACTTGAGCTTTATTGGGTCAAGCTAATGACGTTAAAAGAGCGCTTACTGGGTGGCACCCCAGTGATTTAAAAACATTAATTTCTTTGAGTTATTGTTTATTTTGGTGATGTAATTTAAAACTTTGGAACATTGTTTTATTTTGTTGTGAGACTGCTATGGCATAACATCTACTGATGGATGCTAGGTGGCAGAGTATCTACTGAAGGATACTATGCTTATACACACACCTACTGATGGGTGTTGGTGAGAAAGATATGCGTCTACTGAAAGATGCTAGAGGATTCATGGGTCAGGTTCGTGACGTTAAACAAGCGCTACCTGGGAGGCAACCCAGTTGTTTGAATTTATCTTTGTTTTCATTTATTTCTGTTCTAATTGCATTATAGGTTCTTAATTGTTGAATGTTTAAGTGGTGTGAGAGATTAAATGCATTGATTGAGTGAGAGTATATGAAGTGAGTGGAAAATGCATGAAATTCGAAAAATTGAGAGTTGAAGTTGAGTGAATATTGGTTAAGTACGCTGAGGGCAAGCAAGAGAAGAGGAGAGAGTACACTCTGCCACCGCTCAGCGCTAGTTTGGGCGCTGAGCGCGATTTCTACATAATGTCTTTTTATGGTTGCTGGCCATTTGCTGTTGTCTGGTTGGATGCTTTTGTTGCAGGTGACGTTGAGGGCCCCTATTTTGCCCTCAGTGGTGATAAGAATATTAGGTTTGGATTGTGCTTGATTGTTCATGTACTTATGCTTGATAATGCTTCTTGTGGTTTTGTGAATTGTTTTTGATGCAGGGATGGCCTCCTCATCAGGGAAGAGAGTTAAAACCATGGGAAACAAGAGAAAGGATCTAGAACGTTTCTATTCAAACAAATTCCTTTCTCATAAGCATGAGCGACACTTTCAAACAGTTCAAGATCGAAGGCTTTTGATGGAGCGAAAAGTGGGGTGGATACCATCCTTGGTCCCGCAATTTGGAGTGGAATTAGAAAGAGGAGGATGGGAGAATTTAGCTGCTTACCCTACACCAGCAAACATAGCAGTAGTCAAGGAATTTTACACCAATGCAAGGCCATTTGGCAACACTCATAAAGAGAATTACATGAGTTATGTGAGAGGAAAGATTATTCGGTATGATCGTGATATTATTAACAGGTTTCTGCATACTGAGTGGGCTAGTGAATAGTGCCAGTTTGCACTGAGTATGGAGGAGGGAGCATATTTTGATGATATAGAGAGGACATTGTGTGTACCTCGAGGACACTTCCAGAGGAACAGGAATGATGTGCCCATTCATATTAGGAGATCCCATTTGACTCCTCTGGCAAAGTACTGGATGACATTCACTCATGCCAACATTCAACTGTGTTCTCATGTGTCTGATATCACTGTCAGTAGGGCCATCTTCCTTTATTGTGTGCTTAGAGGGTTGAATATTAATATTGGGCAGGTCATAGCAAATGAGATTCAGACTTGTGCCAGTTCTGTGAACAGCAAAGCACCTCTAGGGCATCCATCTTTGATAATGCATCTTGGATAAGGGGACCCAACCAGTTCCACCACCACGTCCTCCTAGAGTTCATAGGAGGGGACCACCACCAATACATGCGCAGCCTCAGGATGCAGAGCCTTTTCAGATGAGGGATATGTATATGTCCCTGATGGAGTCTAGGATACAGGCATTGCATAGAGGGAAGGGGCCACTGCAGAGATGATTATAGGGATGTATGATACACCCCCTAGACGGCAGTGGATGATGGACGAGTTTAACACTGTGGTAGGATGGCCAAAGGATCAGGCATAGGGTAGTGGAGCTGGAGCAGCTGAAGCTTCGGCCATGGAGGATGATGATGAAGATGGTGATAAAGAAGAGGAGGACTCAGATGATAGTAGAGAATGATGATAGCATTTACTGATGAATGCTATTTGCAGTAGAACAGGATGTTTCTTATCTTTGTCTTGTGAACTTTATTTTGCTTCTGTTTTTAGAATAAGTGTTGATGTACTCATTTTGAGACTTATATCTGATGCGATGGTTTGATATTGATTTACATGTGATGAGTATTGCTTGATGATGTTTTAATATTGATTGATGTTGAGATGTTGCACAAGATGCTGATATACAGGTGGTTGTTCACAAACTGTGTGAATAGATGCATGATGTTATGATTGTGATTATGATGCTAAGCAAGATGTGTATTTGGTGTATGTGGAACATTGAATTAGCTTATATGTGAGGTTTTGAACTCCAGAGTATTTGTTGTGAATGATTGGTATTCTTTTGAAAGCATGAATGATTTTGCCCAAGTTTCTATGATTCAACTACTTGCTCTCTTGTGTCATATGATCAAGGCCATTTTTTATTACCCCTTTTCTTAGCCAATGTATGATTTTAGCCCAAATGAAAGAGAGCATGAAATGTTCTACCCTTTTTGAACCTTAAGCCTTAAACAGATTATAAAAATCCTTTGTGGAAATCTTTACCTTGAGTTAAGTTGAGAATCATGGTGTGGTATTGATAAAGGTTCAAGTTTGGGGTTGATTGGGAAAATTGAAAAAGAAAGTAATGAAAAGCATTGAGCTAAGTATTGAGCAAGTATGAAAAAGAGAAAGGAAAATTGAATGCAAAGAAAGAAAAGCTCAATGCAAAAAGTGGAAAGTTGGGAATGAGTGAGATTAGTTTGTCTAAAGAGAGATTGTATTTGAATGATAAATTTATGAATGATTCTCTTCACTCAAGGATTTTGTGATCTTGAAAAACCAATTTTTCTTCTTAGCCCAACCACGTTACAAGCCATGGAAAAGTCCTTGTGATGATACTTGTCTGTGAGTTGATAACGATTGAAAATACCATTATTTGTGATGTAATTTTGATACTAAATACACCATTTTCTGCTTAGAAACTTGCTTGGAATTATGTTTTACTATTAAGTTGTGTGAATAAGAGAGTTGAGGTTGAATTTGATGATTTTATGACTAATTCCCTTTGTTTTGATAAAAAAAATGAGTTAATATGGAAAGCAGGCTTAAAGTGCTAAGGAGATAGAGCTCAGAAAGGTTTAGAAAAAGCACTAGAAGGAAAGAAGCTCGAGGCTTGGGCGTCTTTTTTGGCGGCTTGAGCGCAGCAAACCACTGCTTGCCGCCCGGGCGCCCCTTTTTAGGCGCTTGAGCGCCAACTGCACAAAGCTTGGGGGTCCTCTGGAAGGCTTAAGCGCAGGAAGTGCCGCTCACCGCCCGGGCGCCCCTTTTGGAGGCGCTTGAGCGCCGGATATAGAAGGCTTGGGCGTCCTCTGGAAGGCTTAAGCGTAGGAAGTGTCGCTCACCACCCGGGCACTCCTTTTGGTGGCGCTTGAGCGCCGGCGACTTGTGCCTGAGCTTTGTTTCTGTTCTATTTAAAGGACCCAAGCGTCTTAGGTTTTGCATCTCTGGCTCAAGCAGCATAACACCACACTCTTCTACTCTCCGAAGGCGGATCTGAAGGCAGGAGCTTCCATCCTCTACTTTTAGGGTTTTACTATCTCATGCTTTTCCATTATTCATCTAGTTTCTCCATGTCTATGGGGAACTAAACTCTATTTGTTGTTGGGGGATGATGTAGCCTTGTGAACTCTCATGTATTTGAATTGATTCTTAATTCCATATGCTTTTTCCTTAATTGTTAGAGTAATTCATCTGTGCTTATTACATGCTTTGTTTAACTCATTCATCGCATGATTTATGAATTGCATGAGTGTCGGGAGGTTCCTTACGATTCAGGTTCTTGTTGAATTCCCCCAGGTGTAATATTTCTCAACGATGAGGGTATGAGTCTTGGTCGTCTTTAGCTCTGGATCTTCACATTTAATTGCTAGGAATGCTAGGAATTGCATGAATTGGTGATTATGGACAAGCTTCTTCGCCGCGGGATCGGGTTTAAGTGATTTAGTGAGTGACGTTGACATTAATGCATAAAGAAGAATTCTTACATACATGAGAAGGAACTTGGTGAAATCTAACCACAACAACATACTCATCTCATTAAAACAACATACGTTATCATTGTGCTCTTTTGCTATTGATTAACTCGCATTCATACTTAATTTTATGCCTTTGCATTTGAAACCAATAATCTCATTTTATTTAAGTCTTAATTAATCGAGTCATCACACAATTGTTTAGTGCCGAGAGTCTTCTGGGATACGATACTTGGTCTTACCATTTTATATTACTTGTGCGATTTGGTACACTTGCCAATCCATCAATAAGTTTTTGGCGCCGTTGCCGGGGACTCACGGTTTAAACTATTATATTTGTGTGATTCTTGATTAATTTTGACTTTATTTTTATTTTTCTTATTTTTATTTTTATTTTTTATTTTATTTTATTTTTTGTGTTTTGTTGTGTTTATTTTTTTTATTTTTGTGCTAACAGTGTTTTCTAGGGTTGTGTCTAGTTTATGCAGGATACAGTTAGAACAAGGAGCAACAAAAGTGTTGAACCTCTTCTTGAAAGACTTGAGACTAGTAGAAGGCCAAGAAGAAGCAGATTATCTACAGAACCTTCTCTAGAGAGAATTTCACAGGCCTTACAATCTGATCAGGAACCCCAAAGAAGAATGTAAGGCCATTGTTAGTATGAAAGATGAGAGAGAAAGAAAAAGAAAAGTTGAGTGAGAAAGAAAAAGAAGAGAGATTGAGTGAAAAAGAAAAAGATGAAAATAAGAAAGAAAAAGAGAAAGAGAGAGAGGAAAAGAAAAATGAAGAGGTTGAGAGAGAAAAAGAAAAATTAGAGAAAAAACTCAATTACCCTGAAGAGTGCTCCAGAAAAGAAAAAGAAAAACAATTAGGGTGCTTTGAAGAAATCTCTAGAGAATTGGGGATTAGAATTTCTGTGACTAAAGCATTGCAACAGATTCCTGAATATGCTGAGTTTTTGAAGAAACTCCTCAACATAAAAGAATATTTAAAGGAGGAAACAATTGAGGTACAAGAAGAGTGTAGTGTGATCTAACAAAAGGCACTTCCTCCTAAGGTTGAAGATCCATGAAGTTTCACCATTCCTAGTACTATTGGGAATCATAAAATAGGGAAAGCCCTAATTGATTTAGGGTCCAGTATCAATTTGATGCCCTTATCTGTTCTTGAAAAGATTGGTGGTCGTGAAGTCAAACCTGCAAGGATGACTCTGTTTATGGTTGATGGATCCACAAAAAAGCCCTATGGTATGGTGGAAGATGTGATGGTTCAAATTGGAAATCTCATATTCCTGGTTGACTTTATGATAATGGAGATGGGGGAAGATTTGGAGATCCTTATTATTCTTGGAAGGTCATTCATGAAAACGGCCAAGGTGATTATTAATGTTGATGATGGAACTGTAGCACTTAAACACCAAGAAGAGGAGGTGATTTTCATTGTCTTCAACACTGAGCAGTAGATCCTAATGAAGAAGACTAGTCTCAAGAGTTCAAGTGGAAGTACACCAGAGACCAGTGTTGAAGCTGCCAAGCCAGGTAAGAAAGGTAAAAAGTTTTTTCTATCACAGCTAAAGGAGGAAGAGAAAGATAGCAAAGGAAAAGTTGTTCATCAAGACTCCCTGGAGAAACATGAAGAATTTAGACCAGACATTACAATGAGATTCAACAAAAAGCTGTGGATTGTGAAAGAACTCAGAACTGATGGATTGATAGAGATTGAATCTCCAATTTCCAGGAGAATAAAAAAGGTGAACAGGAAATTACTGAAGACCATTTGGTGTGGAGAAAGAAAAATTAACACCAAGATCAAAGATGTGACATGAGCCTATTGGGTCAACCTAGTGACGTTAAAGAAGTGCTTGTTGGGAGGCAACCCAGTGTTTTAAAAACTTTTAATTGTTTATTAATTCTTTAAGTTTGCAATTTTTTTGTTTATTTGGTGTGTGCTTTGGGTCAAGCTAGTGACGTTAAAGAAGCGCTTGTTGGGAGGCAACCCAGTGTTTTTTGTTTTTATTTATGTTTTTATTTCTGTTTCTGTTTGTGTGATTCCAGTGTGCTTAATTTGTAATAGCTGAATGCTTGAGGGGTGAAGAGAGATTAATTGATTGATTTGAGAGTTGTTGTGAGGACTAGGGAAAAGAAACTGAAAAACCTAAGTTGAATCTGAGAACCCAGGGCTAGGAATACCCAGAACAAGCCAAAAAGAAAAGGGGGAAGAGTGTCGCTCGCCGCTTGAGCGCCCTTTGAGGGAAGCCCGGGTGGCGCGACTACAAACTTGGTTTTTAAGTTGGGGCTTGAGTGGGATTTCGACCCACTTCATTCTTTTTACACTCTAGGGTTCGCCTAAGCCCCCTCTCTCGGATTTTCCTCACTCTAGCCTCCCTCAACACCTCTCCCAAGTCTTCTCTTCATTTTCCCCCTTCACTTTTCCACCAAAAACCCTATTTCTCACTTGATTTTCACTTTCCAACCATCAAAGTTCTGGGTTTTTGATTGTTTGGCTACTAGGGGACAGATTGGTGCACTTAATTTGAGCTTCAATCTCTGTTTTCTTGTCTCTAATCAAGTGAGCACTTTAAAGTTTGATTCTTGAAAGATTTTGATGAGAAAGTTTGATTTTTGATGTCCTATACTGTCTATGCTTGATTTCCCAATGTTTGGACCGATTAAATTGTGCCAATTTTGATATGAACTGGGTGGAAAATGATTTGGAAATAGGTGGAAAAAACAGAGTTACGCTTGGCTGCACCGTGCGCCACTCAAGCGCCCCTTGAGGGGCGCCTAAGCGGCAAGCGGCAGTGACAAATTTGGAATTTTTTTTGTTGTGTTCTGTGTTTGGCTGTTTGGTTCTGTGCAGCTGGTGTTGAGGGTTCTTTGTTATACCCTCTTTCTGAATAATAAGAGTTTGTGATTTTTGGGAACTAATGCTTGATGATTTCTATGCAGGAATGGCATCTTCTTCAAGCAAAAGGATTAAAACCCTTGGTTCCAAAGAAAAGGGAACAAAGAGGAAAGAGAAGGAGCAGTTTCACTTAGACAAGTTCAGAATCCCAGCTCATGAAAGATACTTCCCACAAGTGGAAGGAAGAAAATTGCTAATGAAAAGGAAGGTGGCCTCCATACCATCCTTAGCTCCCCAGTTTGAAAGGGAGCTGAATAATAGAGACCGAGGCCACCTGGCAATCTACCCTTCTCCCGCCAATGTTGATATAGTAAAAGAGTTTTACACAAATTGCAAAGCATTGGGGGAGAAGAAGAGACGTACTTCAACTACGTGAGGGGTAAGAGGGTTATTTTTTATGCTGATGCTATTAGCTTCTTCCTTGGTATAGAGTAGGAGGGGGAGCAATGTCAATTTGCCTCATTCATGCTGGAAGGGGTGGGTTACGAGGATGTGGAGCAGACCTTATGTGTGCCTAGAGGGCATTTTTAGAGGAACAAGTCTGGGGCACCCATCCACCTTGCTAGACCCCATCTAACGCCTCTGGTAAAGTATTGGATGTCATTCTCTCATGCCAACATCCAGCCCTACTCTCATGTTTCTGACATCACTGTTCCTAGGGCTATCCTCCTCTACTGTATTCTCAGGGGCCTTAATATTGACATAGGCCAAGTCATAGCTGATGAGATCCAGAGCTGTGCCCGTGGTGCAACCAACAAGGCACCCCTGGGACATCCTTCATTGATCACCTACCTTTGTGAGGCTGCAGACATTGATGTTTCTAGGCCACCACTAGAGTGTCCAAGAAAGGAACTAGACGCAGCTTACTTTACTCATTATTGTGCAATGGATGAGCCAGGTCATCCAGAGCCACCACCACAACAACCTGGGGCACACAGGAGGGCGCCACCACCAGCTCGGGAGCCGGTTCATGAGGCTACTCTTTTCCAAATGCGAGACATGTATTATTCTCTCTGAAGCTTCAGCCATGGATGAGGATGTTGAGGATGAGGATTCTGATGAGGAGTGATGATTTGTATCTGGCACCTACTGAAGGGTGTCATCTTTGCTATGACCAGGATTTCTTTTATTTTTCTATTTTTGTGTTATTTTCTTTTATTGACTGTATTTTGTTTCTGTTTTATTAGTTTCCTTTTTAATTATGTTCTTTGTATTGTACTTTGCTTTAATGAATTACACTGCTTTGGTTCAACTGTGATTGTTTTGTGATAAGTATTGCTTGGTGATATTCTAGTGTGTCGATTGATGTTGAGGTGATGCATGATGTGCTGATATCCAGGTGATTGCTCACAGGATATGAAACAGGTGCTTGAGGTAAAGTTTGATTGAGATACTGAGCAGGTTGTTTTTCTGAATACTGGGACTTGAGAGTTTACCTGTGTGAGTTTTGGGCTTCATAGTTTTTTGTGAATAGTTTCTATTACTTTAGAAGCATGAATAATTTTGTCCAAATTTTCTGTGATTAAACTACTTGCTTGCAGGTTTCATGTGATCAAGGTCATCTTTTGTTATCCCTTATTCTTCTAGCCTTCACATGAAATTATCCACTGAAAAAAAATAGTTTATTCTATCCTTTGAACCTTAAGCCTTAAGTATGTGTTGAAAATCCTTTGTGAAAATCTTTACCTTAAGTTAAGTTGAGAACATTTGTGAGGTATTGATAAAGGTTCAAGTTTGGGGTTACTGGGAAAAAGGAAAAGAAAAAGCATTAAGCTAACTAGTGAATACTTGAAAAGCAAAAGAAAAAGGAAAAGAAAAATGAAAAGAAAAGAAAAGCTCAATGCAAGGGAAAGCTGGAAAAAAGAAAGAGAGTTTTGCTTGAATGATAAAACCATAAATGTCTCTCTTAACTCAAGGATTTTGTTGACCAAAAAAACCAATTTCCTTCTTAGCCTAGCCAAGTTACAAGCCATGAAAATCCCTTGTGATGACTACTTGCTTGTGAGTATGTTTGATTGTGGCTAAATGAAAGGCGAAGTTAATTTGTGTGACATTGTGATAGTAGAGTGGAAAAGACACCAACACCTCACTATACACCTGTGAGTTGAGTGACACACTTTTGAGTGCTTGAGTGATACACTTTTGAGTGCTTGAGTGAAACACTTTCTTTGGTGAGGAGTAGTTCTTTGAATTTCTGATTGCATCTCTGCTTGGTTGATTGATCATTCTTAAGGATATCATCTGTTGAAACATATGAGCATCACATTGATTTTGATTGAATTAAGGCATCTGCACACTTTGACTGATATCTGTATGTTGAGTTGATAAAAGTAATTGCTTGTCTGAAAGAAAAAGTTTTTGAAAAAGTTTGAGTCATTGTAGTGATTGTTCTAAAAAGCTGAGTTACAATTTGTTTTGCTTGAGGACAAGCAAAGTTCTAAGTTTGGGGTTTTGACAACGGCTGAAAATACCGTTATTTGTGATGTAATTTTGATACTAAATACATCATTTTCTGCTTAGAAACTTGCTTGGAATTATGTTTTTCTGTTAAGTTGTGTGAATAAGAGAGTTGAAGTTGAATTTGATGATTTTATGACTAATTCCCTTTGTTTTGATAGAAAATGAGTTAATATGGAAAGCAAGGATAAAGTGCTAAGAAGATAGAGCTCAGAAAGGTTCAGAAAAGCACCAGAAGGAAAGAAGCTCGAGGGTTGGGCGCCCTTTTTGGAGGCTTGAGCGCAGCAAACCACCGCTTGCCGCCCGAGCTCCCCTTTTTGGGCGCTTAAGCGCCAATTGCACAAGGCTTGGGCGTCCTCTGGTTGGAGCAGCACAACACCACACTCTTCTACTCTTTGAAGGCGGATCTGGAGGCGGGAGCTTCCATCCTCTACTTTTAGGGTTTTACTATCTCATGCTTTTCCATTATTCATATAGTTTCTCCATGTCTATGGGGAACTAAACTCTATTTGTTGTTGAGGGATGATGTAACCTTGTGAACTCTCATGTATTTGAATTGATTCTTAATTCCATATGGTTTTTCATTAATTGTTAGAGTAATTCATCTATGCTTATTACATGCTTTGTTTAACTCATTCATCACATGATTTATGAATTGCATGAGTGTTGGGAGTTTCCTTACGATTCAGGTTCTTGTTGAATTCTCCCAATAGTAATTTTTCTCAAGGATGAGGGTATGAGTCTTGGTCGTCTTAAGTTCTTGATCTTCACATTTAATTGCTAGGAATGCTAGGAATTGCATGAACTGGTGATTAAGGACAGGCTTCTTCCCCGAGGGATCGGGTTTAAGTGATTTAGTGAGTGACGTTGACATTAATGCATAAAGAAGAATTCTTACATACATGAGAAGGAGCTTGGTGAAATCTAACCCCAACAACATACTCATCTCATATTAAAACAACATTCGTTGTCATTGTGCTCTTTTGCTATTGATCGACTTGCATTTATATTTAATTTTATTCCTTTGCATTTGAAACCAACAATCTCGTTTTATTTAAGTCTTAAGTAATTCAGTCATCACACAACTGTTTAGTGCCGAGAGTCTTCTTGGATTCGATACTTGGTCTTAACATTTTATATTACTTGTGCGATTTGGTACACTTGCCAATCCATCAACAGGAGTATGTTTGATTGTGGTAAATGAAAGGCAGTTTTGTTCTATGTGACATTAGGATAAGTAGACTGAACGAGTGACCTCTGTATACACATGTGTGATTGAGTGAAACACTTTGTCTGGTGAGGAATAATTCCATGAATACATGATTACATCTATGCTTAGTTAATTGATAATTCATGAGAATAACATTTGTTGGATATTATGTGATTATGTGAACACAATGATGAGTGATTTTAATCAAGGCATGTGTACATCTTGACTGAATTCTATTTGATGAGCTAATTTGAGTAATTACTTGTCTTGGAAGAAAGAGTTTTTGAATGTGTTGAACCATTGTATTGATTGGTGGAAGACTGAGTTATATCTTATTTGCTTGAGGACAAGCAAAGTTCTAAGTTTGGGGTTATGATAATAGTTGAAATACCGTTATTTTTATACTTAATTTTGATATTAGAAACACCCTTTATGACTTAGAAACTAGCTTGAAATCATGTTTTTGCTTTAAGTTGTGAGAATAAGAGAGTTGAAGGTGGTATTATTGGTTTTATGCTTGGTTTTCCTTGTTTTGACAGGAATTAAGATGAATTGGATGAAGAAGTTGAAGTAGCAAGGAGTTGGAGTCAGGAAAGGCTGGAAAAGTATCACATAGAAGAATCGCAGATAGCGTTGAGCATCATTTTGGGGCACTGAGCGCGAAAATCTATTGTCTCACACCTGGGCGCTACCGCTGAGCGTCATTTTGGGGCGCTGGGCACCAAGTTCTACTGTCTCACGCCAGAGCGCCACCGTTGAGCGTCAGTTTAGTGTTGCAACCATTGTCTCATGCCTGAGCGCCACCGTTGAGCGTCAGTTTAGTGCTGCAACAATTGTTGGGCGCCTTTTTGGTGCGCTGAGCGCCGATGACATGGGCTTGGACCTGGTTTATGTTATTTTTATGAACTATTTAAGGTTTTGGATGACCTAGGGTTCATATATTTTGGCAGAAAGAAGCGCAGAAACACTCCTTTCATCCCTCGGAGGCAAATTTTGGATGTGGAAGCTCCGATCTTCAACTTTTAGGGTTTTCTCTTTCATTCTTTTCATTATTTTTATCTAGTTTCACCATGTCTATGGTGAACTAAACCTCCATTGTTGTTGGGGAAACGATGTAATCCTTTGAAACTCTCATGTATTGAATTGATTTATATTATAAATGTTTTACTTCATTAATTGTTAGGGTTTTTCCTCTACACTCTATGCATGCTTTGTTTAACTCATTCAATTGCATGATTATTGATGTTGTCGATATGGAAACATATGGGGAAATCTAGAACTGGGGAAATTCTCCCAAAAGCAATATTAACTAGACATAGGGATAGGAGGGTTGGTTGCCTTTAAGCTTCTGTGCGAATGTAATGCATAATTAATTGATGGGGATACAAGACATTGTGATCTAGTAATTAAGAGTAGGCTTTCTTCACCGAGACATCGAGTTTAAGGTAAATTAGAAAATGACATTAACATTAATGAAGAAGATGAATTCATAAATACATGAGAGTGGATAGGATAAGTCAGTCGGAAACCCCAAAAACATAATCATTCCATATTTTATATAAATCATCTTTGCATCTTTTAATCCAATTGATCAACACTTGCATTCATATTTCTTTTCCGCAATATAAACACAATGATTACGTTTACAAGTCCTAATTAATCAAGAAACCATATGAATGTTTAGGCCGTGAGTCTCTAGGGAAACTATACTTGATCTTACCAATTATTATTACTTGATACGATTCGGTACACTTGTCGAAATGTTAACAGAAAGTTCCGCATGGTTACTCTTCCAATGTGAAACGACTTGTATCTATGAAAGATTTGAAATTACTTGGGTTAAAATCTCATGATTGTCATGTTTTAATGCAATAACTCCTACCGGGGAATATTGCCTAAGAATATTATATATGCATTAACTAGATTATGCTTCTTCTTTAATGCCATTTGTAGTAAAGTTTTTAAGCCTGCATGGTTGGATCGTTTGGAGAATGAGGCTAAAGTTATATTGTGTGAGTTGGAGATGTATTTCCCTCCATCATTTTTTGATATCATGGTTCACTTGATTGTACATTTAGTAAGGGAAATTAGAGTTTGTGGACCTGTGTTCTTGCAATGGATGTACCCAATTGAGCGATACTTGAAGATATTGAAAGGGTACGTAAAGAACTAATATCGTCCTAAAGCATCAATTGTTGAAAGATATATTGCAGAGGAAGCTATTGAGTTTTGTACAGAATACATATCAGAAATTGAAGCTATAGGGGTACCTAAAACTCGCCACCATGGAAGAATTGCTAGTAAAGGTACTCGAAGTGCAAAAGTGGTGACATTGGCATGACATGAAGTTATCCAAGCACATTTTTATATCTTGAATAACACTGACATTGTCCAACCCTACCTAAGTGCTCACAAAGACATTATAAAGAGAGATAATCCACGGATGCCTGAGAAGTGGTTGATTAATGAGCATAACAAGACTTTCTTAAAGTGGTTCAAAGAAAAAGTTCAAATTGATAATGCAAGTTGTGATACATTGAAATGGTTACCATGTGATCCAAACTTTGATGTCATATGTTGGAGTGGATATGATATTAATAATTGTTCATTTTATACAAAATTTGAAGATGATAAAAGTACTATGCAAAATAGTGGAGTTATGGTCGTGGCTGAATCAATGCATTTTTCCTGCTCAAAGGATAAACATCCTATTATGGCTTCAATGTGTTACTTTGGTGTAATTGAAGATATATGGATGATTGATTATACAAGTTTTAGAGTTCTTGTTTTTAAATGTAAATAGGTTGATAGTAATAATGGTGTTAAAACTGATGATTTGGGTTTTACCTTGGTTGATTTACATAAGGCCAAATATGTAGATGAGTCATTCATCATGGCATCTCAAGCAAAACAAGTTTTTTTATGTCAATGATCCTTCTAACAAAAGATAGTCAATTGTTCTCCAAGGAAGAACCACACATGGTAGTCATCCAAATGACGATTCAACACTTGATATTTATGAGACACCATCTTTCTCCATAAATATACCAACATTGGATGTTGATACTGAAGTTGATGATGTCCATGACACACATGATGACCATCACGAAGGGTTATGGGAGAATATTCCAACATAACATCACCAAGGTTTCTGCTTTCTTTCCCTTGCTTTTCTGTCTCACCAGCTTTTGTCCATTTTATTACTTCTTTCTCTGTTGGAAACAAGGAATTGTCCAACTTTCTATTTCTTTGTACTTTTTATGTTGGCAACAATTTATAAATGATAATGCTATTGGAAGAAGAAATAAGATAAAGTGGGGAACGAAACTAGGATAGTTGAGTTGGGTTGAATTGGCATAGAAATTTGGTCTGAGTTCCCAGATCTACCAATCTCTTAAATGCATGTTTGGTTTCTAATTAAATTGCTAAGATGAAAATGGTGTGGTGGTAGGTAAAACTCACAGTAAAATGGACTAATCACAGTAAAGATAGAGACATTGTATTCATGACTGAAGTTGTCTTTGATGAATGGCTATCTTCGAAATTTCATATAAGCAAAATCCCAGTTTCAACCATTTTATGAGCTTACTGTTTCTCACCCAAGACCAAACTTGGTATCTTCTGAAGTATACTTTTTTTGCTGATAATTCATGATATGATTTTGTTTAAGATTAGTCATCATTGTTTGTACCCTTGATTCTTTGGACTAGATACAGTAATTATTGACACAAACTAAATGGTGTAATTGTTAACACAAACTTATTTTTACTTGGTGAATAATTTCATTTCCATTAGGAACTGTTTCCTATTCTTTTGGTTAAGGAAGTTACTTTATCATATGATGCCAGAAGTACAAGATGTGAGAATATGAGACTAAACTCGAAAATATGCAAATGCTAACATGTGAGAATATGCGAATGCCACAATGTCCTTATTCTCAATTGGACGATCCCTAAATGTTAAAATATCAACAGTTTGAGAAGAAATTTGCAACAGTAACATCTTTTATCAAATGTGACGTTGATGATTATAGAATGAACAATGAAGCATGACATAAGAAAGGTAGAATCATGAAAAGAATGAGTGACCTGTTGGACTAGAAGCCACTCAGTTTGCACCCTTCTTTTTCTACTTCAATTGACCACTTTAATTGTTGTTTTGGTGTATTCAATTAAATTTCATTTTCAATTTTTTGTTAAAACATGTTTATGGATGATCCATCTACACCTACACCACCACAAAGTGAGGACCAAAGTCAATCGTCTACCCAACCCAAGTGCAGACGTGCGACTAGGCTAAGAGACTTGACTGTTAGTCGTAGTGCTGATCAAAGATTGCCCATTCAATTTGATATGAGTACAGGAAAAGTTATTGGAGACAACCGTGCAAGATTCACTAGCTTTGTGGCCTTACTTGGTAGAAGTAAGGTTAGTATTCTTATTAACAAATGGGACCATGTTCTTGAAGAAGTGAAGAACCAAATATGGCAAACTATCATGGTATGAAAATCTTAACTTAACTTCCACAATTATTAGCAAAATTGTAAATATAACATTCATGTACCTATTATGTAGCTAACATATGACATCCCAAACAACAACTTATTGAGAAGTAAATGGATATCATATGCTGGGCAGCGGTGGAGGGGTTTTTGTCGGAACAATTGGTACCGTTATAGAGTTGCACAGCGGAATAAAATACTCGGAAAGCGTGTTACGGTCACAAATCAAGTTATGATGGTCCGTTTTAGAAAATCAATTTTCTTAGAGAAATTTTAACAAACAATTGATGTGCATAAAACAGTAACGAGTGTAAGGAATAGAAAAGTTGACACACTGGATTTTTATCCTGGTTCGATTCAAAAGAATCTACGTCCAGTTGTTAATCACTATAAAAAGTGATTAACGATTTCACTAAAATCAGTTTCAACAAACTACAATTAAGAGTGAATAAAAACAGAAAGATAAAACCTTCCTTCTACCAACAAAATGGAAGCAAGCAATCTACACTTTCCTTCGATTGACGAACCGGAACAGTGCAGAACAGTTCTTCCTTCGACCAACGAACCGGAAGAACAGTAGCGTTGCCAACTCGAAGAGAAACGCTCCGACCTTTGACCCACAAAGCGTGAGCTTCTCCTTTTCACAAGACTAGGCAGTGCAATGAACTAGCTTTTGGAACTTCCTCATATCACTCTGTATTCTCAAAAGCTCAGTATTCTTTCTAAGAGTTTTGGAACTCACCTATATAGCTAACTGGTCTAAGTTCGCAAAGATGAATTATAACTGCCGCCGATAATCGATTATTGTTAGTGATAATCGATTATTCGAGTCCGTTACAGGGTTTTCAAAAAGTGATAATCGATTATCCTTAGGAATAATCGATTATTTCAGAGCAACAAGGTTTTTCAGAAGGGCTCAGGATAATCGATTATAGCTTCTAATAATCGATTAAATGCGTAGCAGTTCTAAAAATACGAATTTTTCTAAGTATTACATGTTTAAGGCTTTTCCTAATACATTTGTAATCTACAAATTGCTTTTAAAACAACTATAACAATGTATCATCTGATGGAATCCTGCTTGACGTAGTCCTTCTTTTGTATTTTTACCTTTTCTAGCTTAGCTCTTAAGGAGCATGGGTTACTATAAATACCCAACTTCTCTCTTGTATTAGCACTTTTGAGATTAATGAGAATTGAATTTTCTGAAATCAGAAATTATTCTCTCTTGAAAGTCATAGACTAGAGAGTCCAAAGACTCCCTCTAGCCACCTTCCAAGCACCTTCCTCATTCTCTCATTTTTTCCAATTTCCACCGTGCTTCTCTCTCACGTCACCATTCCTCCACTCTAAACCATTTTTCAGCTGCCACATCTTCAGCTTCTCGTGCGCGCCTCAGCCACGTCTCCATAGCGCACGCGTCAGCTCCTCCATGCCTCGTCATTTTCTCTCTCACACATCAGACAACATCTTCATTTCTCATATTTTCCACTTCCAAGAAACCTCATCTGCTAGGGTTGCTCCCTCTCAAACGCATCATCATCACAGTAAGCCTCTACTCCATTTCTATCTTCACAGATTCACCTCTTCATCATCTATAAGCATCATTCTTTTCACAGATTCCACACCCTTTTCACCATTTCTTCATTTTCACCGTTTGATTTAGCTTTTGGATCGATTAAAACCTCTCCTCACCTTGTTTATCATTTTCCACCGATTAAACACCTTTCTCATCATTTAAAATCCATTTTCCACCGTCTAAACCTAGGTCTAGGGTTTCGTTGTGTTCACTCTCGGTTTCCTTAGATTTCATTCGAGTCATTCTTCGATTTC
This sequence comes from Vigna hirtella, assembly GCA_027742795.1. NCBI lineage: Eukaryota > Viridiplantae > Streptophyta > Magnoliopsida > Fabales > Fabaceae > Vigna > Vigna hirtella. The sequence goes on along the minus strand of JAHCHA010010651.1, from coordinate 4,811 downwards.
GAGTTCCTCAACATTCCGCTGCATCCTTCTTCGTCGGAGAAGCTTCGAGGAGTCCGAATCGAGCTTTCACAGCTTCTATCGTCATCTTCTCGGGCGTTCGTCCATCAAGTGGTATCATGAGCAAGGTCGAACACGCTTCGAAGGTAAGTATCTCGGTTCGTCTCTATTCTGAGTTGTTCGGTTTAATTCTGAGTTAAGTTTGTTTCGCGTCTCTGTTTCGAGTTTTCTTCTGTTCTTGCGTTGTTTCGCGTCTCTATGCATTCATCTTATTTTGTCTCGGTTTGATTCATGTTCTGGTTTAACGTTGTGCGTTTAACTTCTTTCATTTTCGCGTTTCTGTTTCGCCTCTCTGTTGTGTTTCGTTAATTTCTGAGTTGTTCATCATTTTCCTTTAATGTCTTGATTTGTTTTTTCTGATTTGAGTTGTTGCAAATCTTGTTTGTTTCGTGTTTTGAAGCTCTTCATATCTGTTTCGGTTTTCAAGTTGAGTGTTACTTATTTGTTTAAGCTTTCTTGTTCTGTGCCTTTGAGTCACTGTTTTTATCATTTTATTCGGTGAATCCAATTTGTTTGAGTCTTTTAATTTCTAAATCGAATTCTGTTTTGTCATAGTCATGTTAGTTGATTTTTCTTGTTCATAACTTCAAGTTGTATTTCTTATTTGAGTTGTGTTTGTGGTGATCTGATTGTATGTTCAATGTGCATACCGTATGAGCTATGACATTCAATACTGAGAGCTCGGATGCATGAAATGAGCAGCAGATCTGATTTGAATTATCTGTTGTGAACTTCTGATTTTAATAAGCTGTTGAATCTGAACATTGAAGCTATTCTGCACTTTTAAAATTGAGCTGGAATGCTGAGATGACTAGTAACAAAGTGCCAACCAGAAAAGCCGTGATATGCTCAGCATTAGCTTGGTTGTTAGTGTGAAAGTCACAGCAGAAATTGCTTGCAAGCAGTAGGCCGAACTGCATATTTCCTTGCTTGAGTCATTTGCTTTGTTTTTGTTCATTTCAGTAGTAGATCATTGCTGGAATTCTGTGTATTTAATCCTAGAGTCTTTGCAAACCGTTTTTAAACTTTCTAAACTTCAGAACTAAGTTGTTTCAATGCTTGTTAATCACTGTTTTGGTCCAAAACGAAATAAAGGCATGAGTTGAGTAAATCAGTTCAAAAGAGGCAAATTCTGAAAAGAAAAACAAGGAACTGAACATGTGAATTTGAGTAAAAGCCTATGAAATTGTGTAAACTAGCCTTGAATGATCAAAACAAGCATCATTAAACTTGTTCGAATGAATTTCAGTGTGCAATTGTGTCCAGAATTGAAATTGCTAAAAATAGTTATTGGACAAGTTCAATTTTGCATCTGAAACCTGTGTTCACCAACCAGTTCTGCAATTCCTTACTGAATTTTTTTTTTATTTGTTTTCTTAATCTGTTCTAGATCCCTTGTTAGGCTCTATTTGCTGTGCGTACCTTTATTAACTAGCCTTGTTTCTTGTTTGTCAATTGTTGGCTGTCTTGGGTTTGTCTTTCAAGTGTGAAATCTGTTCAGTTGTTCTTTAATTGAGCTTTTGTTTGCTTTTGTAATCTGGTCTAGAGTTGATCTTGAGTCAGTTGCTATTCTGTGTTGTCTTTCCATTGCTTGTGGCTGTCCTGTTCTGTTCTGGTTTCTGATTTTGATCTTAGCCTAGCCATTTTTGATTGAGAAGCTTTTACACTTTGGTTTCTGGAATTTGAAAGAAGGTTTGTGTGCTTGGTAGCATCTTAGGTGGTGGTGGTCTGAAAGATTCTCAAGCCTTGAACTGCCATGGGAGAATCTCCCTTCCAAACCTTTTCATTTATGTGCTTTAACTTTCAAAAGAGAAGCCTGAGTGTAGTGAGTTTAGTGTGGCTAAAAATTGGCCTAATTCCTTGGCACTTTGAAATAGAGAATTCATTGTTAATCTAACTGTTTGTGATTGTTCATTTTGCAGGGAAAAAAAGTTTGAGTGATCAAACTAGAGCAGTTGTGATTGTTTTCATTTTAATCTGCTCTTGCATTCATTTTAGATTATAAACTGCTTGCTGAAATCATTGAGATATTAAATGTTCTGAATGTGATTACTGATTTCATGGTTTGATTACAATTGTTGAAATCTGTTGAGTCCTGATTAGCACCATCACTCTTTCTTTGTTGAGATCATTTTTCCAAATGCATATAGAGAAAATAGTTTCCTGGTATTAATCACATGCAACTTTCAGTTTTGTCAGATTGACTGATTGCATACCCTTGCATGCCACCTAGTTAGGATTTCATGGACAGATTTATGCATGAATTGATTTGCTTAGAGTAATTAAGCTTGTGCATGAACTTGTTTTAACTGCCAAAGCATCATTCCATTTTTTAAGAAGTGACTAAAGCACTTAATTTCCAATTCTGACTTCCTGGTTGAATTAAGCACATCATTCTTTTTACCCATTGGATTTATCATAATTTAAATTAGAATTGAATGGTTGCTTAAATCAGTTTAGTTTCTACATTGAATTACACCCATTGCATCTGGTTAATGTCCATTCCTATTTGTATTTGCTGGATTTGGGTTTGATTTTGTATGCAGAAATGAACCAGTGCAGGGTGTCCAATAGAAGTTGAGATTAGTTTAAAATGAGCAACCAGTAGCAGCCATCTGAACTGAAGGGAGTTTCTTTCACCTTAAACTGTTTCTGTTTTGATTGAACTGCTCTTGTTATAATTTGTAACTGCTTGCAGTAAGTGAATTGTTGATTCAGTTTAAATTATTTGTGCAGTATAAGTTGACACCATTATTTGAGCAGTAACAAAATCTCAGTGGAAAGCTTGTGCAGCCAAGAGAAAGGAAAGTTCTTATTGCCCTATATCCTTATTTGCAATCTGTTTTAACTAAGTGAATATTCATCACAATTTTGTGCATGTGTGATTGTAGGATGGGCATGGGAAGAAGATTCAAGACTAAGATGTCAAGAAGCCAGATTGGGCACGTGGTTTTCCTGCAGGATGAACAGGACCGTAGCATAGGATTGTTGTTTTTGTAATTGTTTTTATTCAATTTGTTTGTAATAGGCTTGTGTTAGCCTACTGTTAGTTTTAGCTTTTGTTTTGTAAAAGGGCCTTTTATAAAGTCCAAGTGCTTTGGAAGAGTCCTTGGTGCTCTTTCAAACTCTTGGCAACTTTACTTGCTTTAATTTTAGCATAACTAGACAGGTGAGTGTGTCTTGTTAGCCAAAGCTTAAAGCCTCATCATAGGAGTAGACTTTAAATATTGATTTGATTTGTGTTTCACGTAGGGGTTATTAGAGTCCGCTGGTCTCTTAATTGTTTTGATTGTTTGAACTTTAATTTGTGTTCACGTTTAGGGGTGATTTAGGCTAAAAGGGATTAAACTCTAAGCCTTATCACATTAGAGTCCGAAAGTCTAGTCTTTTATTTGTGCTTAATTGTTTGTGATTGTTTGAGTTGTGTACTTTGTCTCTAAAGGTGATTTTAGTTTAAGGGGTAATTAGTTAGTAGCCTAAGACATTTCTGGCAAGGCAAGACTTGGTACTTAAGAGCTCACCTCTCTTACCTGGGACTTGTCTAAGTGAAAGTTTTGAACCCTTTAGATTAAGAAAACTTTTAAAAACAAAGATGTCTTCTTATGGTTCATATAGGTCTTCTAGGTTAGATAATGTTGATGAAATGTTTAAACAAGCTAGGAATCTTCCATTCTTTGGTAAAGACATAGGTGCATTAACATATCTAGCTTGGGAAAAAGAAATTGATAAAATAAATCCTTGGTTTTATGAAGAGAGTGAATATTATGTCCTTAGCATATATCTCTCTAAGTTAGAAGAGCATGCAAGTGAATGGTGGAATGAAAGACAATATCATGTTAGGAAAGGTAGAAAGTCCTCCATACGTGATTGGCATGATTTAAAAGCTTGCATGAGAAGAAAGTTTGTGCCTTCAAGCATTAAAAGAAACCTAGAACTAATTAGGGATTGCATTAATGATGGAAAATTATTTCTTGAGAGTTTAAATGATCATGGGTTTCTTCGTAGAGAATTAGAATTTGGGGCAAGACTTAAGGAGATCAAGGATAAGAAAAGAGAAAGAGAGATTGAGAGAAAAGAAAAGGAAGAAAGGAAAGAAGAAGAGAAGAAAGAGAGAGAACAAATAGAGAAGAGAGAAGAGAGAAGAAGAGAGGAATTAAGAAGAGAAGAAGAGAGAAAAGAAGAAAAGAGAGAAAGGCAAGAAAGAGAGAAGAAAGAAAAGGAGAAATTGTTATTGATGACAAATTCTATTCTTTCAAAGACTGTGGAACCTAAAAGGGAAGGTTTCCAAATCATTACTTCTTTTCCAATAATTGATTACTTTTCAATTTTTGACTTCTCTTTCAAACCAATTGTCATGAAAACATTTTCAAAATATGACAATTCAAATCTTGAGTTATTGTTATCTTTAAGAAAACAATTAACTCAAGATAAAATTGAATTTGGACTTCTAAAATTTTCAAAGATTACTAATCAAAGTATTAGAAGTTCTTATTCTCTTGTTTTTAAAGAAAAATTCTTTCTTGGATTGATATTAACCGACGATATATTTGATGTGTATTGTAGATTCGTGTTTGATCCAGGAGGAAGAAAACTAGATCTAAAAGAATAAGGCCACTCCAAGATGGCCATGCTCCCAAAGATTGTGTGGAGTTTCTTCATAAGGCGATTGCCAGATTTGAGGACAAATCTTTTCTTAAGAGGGAGGGCATGATGGAATCCTCCTTGACGTAGTCCTCCTTTTGTATTTTTACTTT